>CM069154.1:5035367-5132867 GCA_035221665.1 Okamejei kenojei
AGGGGGGGGGGAGCGTGCGGGTGGGGAGACGGAGGCGAGGGAGGGGGGGGGAGGGGGCAGGGGGGACAGAAAGGGCGGAGGGGGGCGCGAACCGGGGGAATAGCGGGCGGGCAAGGGGGGAGGGGAGGGGGGGGGGGGGGAGGGGGGAGGGGGGGGGGGGGACGGGGGGGGGGTGGGGGCCGCTCAAAACCCAACACCCCCCAACAACAACAAAACAACAAAGGGGGAGCCCAGGATGCACTCGCCGGGCGACACCCAGTGTGGGGGCTTGGGAAAACCCAAAGACCGAGACAAGAAAAAAAAAGAGCAAGAACGATCAGAGCAAACAAAGAACAACAACTCAGAGGAACATAAAAACACCCCCCACAAAACCAATGAAAACCAATAGTCTTAAACAACCACCAAAAAAACAACGGGGAGGGGAGAGGGGGCACAAAAAGGGCGAAAAGAGGGGGGGGCCGGGGGAGACAGAGGGACCAGCGACCAAAAAAACGAAACATCACTAAGGATCGCAAACCCAAGAACGAAACCACCTAAAAGGAGCCCGAAAAACACGAACACACCCCACAAAGGCGGGCGGGGGAGGGGAGGGCGTGGTGGACGGGAAACAGAAGACAGCGAAAAGGATGACCCCGGGGAGGAAGAAAAAAAAAACAACACCTAAAAACCAAGCAACAACACCAAGTGTAAAAACACCACAACACAACCCAACCAACCACCACCCACAAACATCAAAAACAAAACCGAAAAGAGAAACCGGGAGAGTCACAAAACCAGACGGCCCCCGGAGCGACACAAACACAAGGCCAACGGGAGCGCCCAACCCGAACACGGGGGAGCAGAGGACACACGGGCAAATAAACAAATACACCAGGAGAGAAAAAAACCGACCCCAGGGGAGCGCCCCACCCGGCCGACCACCAGGGAAGCGACCACAAACAAACAAACACCAACAGCACACCGGCAGCGCCGCGGCACGTCGCGGGCCGCGAGCAGCAGCAAACCACCCCAAAGGACAACCGTATGGGGGCAGAGCCCCCCCAACCAAGAAAAAGGCGCGCCAACACCAACCGGGAAAACATGGGGGGGGGGGGAGGGGGACAGCGCACCCCAAAACCAAACCCCCCCGCAAAAGGAGACGCAAAAACCCCACCCAATACGAACACAAAGGCACAGAGCCACCCAACCACGCCCCCGGAGACGACAAATAAAACCCAACAAAACCCAAACAACACCCTACCACAGGGCCGCGCCCCACCCCACGCAAACGGGGCGCGAACCACCGCAAAACGTACGGCGAAACAACACAGCCCCAACCGGCGCGCAGGGCGAGAAAAACCCACAGCCCCCGGCGCGAACCACCAGACACCCGGGGCCGGCGCTACACCCCCAGCCCACGGCTGCGACCCCCCGACCATAACCCCAACAGGGCGCCGTCCACACCGGGCCCACCGATTCGGCCCCCCCCCCCTCCCCCTTCTCTCCCCCCCCCCCCCCCTCCCCCTTCTCCTCTCTCCTCCTCCCACCTCCCCTCCCTTTCCCTCTCCCCCCCCTCCCATTTCTATCCCCTTCCCCCCCTCCACCCCCCCTCCCCCTTCTCTCCCCCCCCCTCCCCTTCTCTCCCCCCCCCTCCCCCTTCTTCCCCCCCTCCCCCTTCTCTCCCCCCCCTCCCCCCCCCTCCTCGCCCCCTCCCCTTCTCTCCCCCCTCCTCCCCCCCTTTTCTCTCCCCCCTCCCTTCTCTCCCCCCCCTCCCCCCTTCTCTCCCCCCTCCCCCTTCTCTCCCCCCCCCTCCCCCTTTCTTCCCCCCCCCTCCCCCTTTCTCTCCCCCCCCTCACCTTCTCTCCCCCCCCCTCCCCCTTCTCTCCACCCCCTCCCCCTTCTCTCCCCCCCCTCCCCCTTCTCTCCCCCCCTCCCCCCTTCTCTCCCCCCTCCCCCTTCTCTTCCCCCCCCCTCCCCCCTTCTCTTCCCCCCCCTCCCCCTTCTTCTCCCCCCCCCCCCAAGAATTAGGCTGATTGGCTAATTCTGCTCCAGTAACTTATGAAGGTGTGTAACAATGTCATTTGTTGGCATTTGGTGTTGTACAATAAGGAAGTTGAGATTATAGTGTTTTTTGATTGGTTATTACATAAAATGGAATTATAAAAGACCTATTTGGAATAAGTTTGTTTTAGAGCAAATAAAGTTTGTGCTCTTTTTAAGTTTAAAAACGACCTAAGTAAAGGGCCTGTCCCACTACGCGATTTTTTTTCGGCAACTTGCCGGCACCCGTCATAGTCGCAGCAGGTCGCCGACTACTCGCGAAATCGCGTAAGTGGGACAGGTCCTTGACTCTTTTATTTGTTATAACAATTCACTATGATTATTTACATAAACAAACTTGCATTTTATATGATTTCTTGATCCAAGAAAGCCCTCCGACTCATTTCTGAATAGTATGGTGAGACGAATAATTGGCATTAAAACATAATAGGATTGTTTGAGGCGTTGACCAGAACAGGAGTGGAGGAGGGAGGGGCAGGAGGACATTCCAATGCAGAGGACATTGTCAACTGATGGGTAAGCTGCTACTGTGGAACAATTACATTCAGTGGTTTTGTTGCAACGTTCTGTGCTGGAATAGGGGACTGTGGACAGCCAGGGGCATTGCAGGGTTTGCAAAAGTTTGGGAAATAGTGACATTTTGGTATTTGTCTAACATCAGCAATCAAGTTCTTGAACCACACTGCACAGCCCGTCCTCGGCACTGAACACCAAGGACTTTCCACTATTATGGTTGTTCTGTGTACTTTGCTATTTTGCGCTATCACAGTCTAGTCTACTTGCAATAACTGATAATCTGTTGTATATTTATTATTGGTTGTTGCGTCTAATGTGTCCTCTAAAACTGCAGCACGTAAGAATTTGATTATTCTGGTGCATATAGCAAATGTTCTTGGCATTGTCATCAGAGTTTCCAAAGCAACAACTTATGTAATTCTCTAGAATCTCAGATAAACTGGGGCATTATGGAGAATGAACTATAACAGTTGCATTATTTTTCCGGGCACTAACCATATTTATTAACCTTTTGGATTGGGACCTTATCTTAATTTCCTCTATCCTTGTCCAGTTTAATTTGGTTTAGAGATACAGAGTGAAAGCAGGCCCTTCAGCCCACCAAGTCCACACCGACCAACAATCCCTGATCACTGGTTCTATCCTAAACACTAGGGAAAATTTACACACCAATTATCGTACAACCGCACGTCTTTGGCAGGTGCGCGAAAACCGGAGCAGCCGGGGAAAACGCATGTGGCCACGGGAGAACAAACAACTTCTGTGCAAACAGCACCCGTTATCAGGATCGAACCCGGGTCTCTGGCATTGTAAGGCTGCAACTCTACCTCTGCGGTTAGTCATAATGTCACCGCATTGATTTTTTATTGCACCAAGACTAGGCTTTGATCTACAGTTGGGGGCTAATAAGAGTGAACCAGCATGTTGTTGAACTTGCAGCACTCTAAAAGCATGTGGTGTCTGCAGATAAAATTTTGATTGAAGATTTCATTAATTATATCAAAAAGGTAATTACATTAATGTGTTAAAGTGCAAGAATTCTGCAATAACAATTACTATGACAGATAGGTTAACATATAATCATAATCAAAAGTAGTAAGCTTAATAGGACGGCACAGTTTCACAGCTGACGGAGCCGCTGCCACACAGCGCCAGGGACCTGGGTTCGATCCCGACCTCGGGTGCTGTCTAGTTTGCAAATTCTCCCTGTGACCGCGTGGGTTTCTACCGGGTGCTCCGGTTTCCTCTCTCGTCCCAAAGACATGCAGCTTTGTAGGTTCATTGACCTTTAGTGGGTTGATGAGCGTAGAAAATTTAGTATAGGGATACAGCGCTGAAACCTCCGGGACTGCCAACGACATTAACACTATCCTACACACACCAGGGACAATTTTACAATTTTATTACTCCATTTAATCTGCAAACCTGTACGTCTTTGGAGTGTGGGACGAAACCGGAGCTCCTGGACCCAAGCAGGTCACAGGTGGAACGTACACACTCCACACAGACAAGCACCCGTAGTCAGGATCAAACCCACGTTTTTGCTGCTGCAATGGGCCTGTCCCACTTAAGTGATTTTTTTTTTAGGCAACTACAGGCGACTAGTTTGTCGCCACATGTTCGCCGGTGGTCGCGGGAGTAGTCGAGTAGTCTCGTGTCGCGCAATTAGTCATAGTGTCTTTCTGGTTGGCACTAAATTTTCAACATGCTGAACATTTTTCGGCCCCAGTGGATTTGACGCCAATGAGAGTAGCTTGACTTCTCCTGACGTAGGTGCCGTTGTAGGTTGGCGTCAAGATGACGTAGGTTGTCGTAGGTTTTTCGGCGACCTGTTGCGACTATGACAGTCGCCGGCAATTGCCTAAAAAATCGGCAAGTGGCCCACAAGGCAGCAACTCGACCGCTGCGCCAACGTGCCGTCCTACAAGATGTAATCTTGTCCATGTTAGTTGAGAATGACGATGCCCTCTGGATTCATACTCTAAAATAGGATTAGGTTGGGAAGCTCATACTCTCCCTTTTGAGAATGATGCCATAAATTTTTTTTTTTTTTTACTCGTTGAAAGCCATTGGGGTTGCTATGGGGAAGGAAACCCCTCGTTCAGAGAGGGAAGAACACTATGAGGTTCAGATCAAAATGTAATTTTAAGTGAATTTGGAATTCACTATTGCAAATTAATAAGTATGTTGATGTTCAATATAAATCTGGTCATGAGTGGAATATAATGTTCAGTGTTACGATAACAATGGGAATTATCAAGGAGAGGTGAAAAGTCACAAGATAAAATTCATAAACTTCACTTCTCAAAGGCAATTAAATGGAGCTTTGGAAGATTAATCCCAGGCTTTATTACATTGTGAATGTTAAACCTTTTATTGGTTCAAAAGTACAGTTGACTGGAGCGATATTCTTTACTGCATGGTCTTGGCAATCTTGTATATTCTGTATGATTGTGGTTTGGGAAGAGGGTTGCTAAACATGCGGGCTAGTTGGTGAACATTCTCTTGTCTCAGTTCTCGGACATGGTGGAGGCGTTTGGACAAGCAACATGTCCAATGACCTTCTCAATGACCACAGAGGTGCTGACAAAAAAAAAAACACGCTTTGACTGCCGACATTCCTACAATAGACACAAAATGCTGGAGTAACTCAGCGGGACAGGCAGCATCTCAGGATACTAGGAATGGGTGACATTTCGGGTCGAGATCTTGTTCAGACCCAAAACATGGCCACAGGGAGCTACTGAGGCGCTGCAGGACTGTTTCGAAACCACACAATGGGCCATCTTCAGAGAGGCAGCAACAGATGACAGTGGCATCAACCTCCAAGAATACACAGAATCCATCATCGGATACATCAATAAATGCATCGAGGATGTAACGGTGGTAAAAACCGTCAGGAGGCGTGCCCATCAGAAACCTTGGCTAACTGGGGAAGTGTGTTCCCTACTGAGAATCTGGAATGCTGCATTTAAATCTGGAGACAACGCAGCAGCAGACAAAACTGGCAAGGAGTAACCTATCCCGGGGGATCAGGGGAAGCGCGAAGAGGCTGTATGGACAAAAACTTAATAGTCACCTCACAAATGACAAAGACACACATCGCTTGTGGCAGGGATTTCATTACCATCACTGACTACAAGCCCCCCCCCCCCACTGCGGATATGCCAAAACGACCCCTCTCTTACCAGATGAACTGAACGAGTTCTAACGCAACGGTTTGAGGTTAAAAACAGCACCCAGGACACGTGCACTACTGCCATCTCCCAGTGACCAGTCGCTCAGGTTGTCCGCAGCCGGAGTTAAAAAGGCCTTTGCCAGCATCAACCCACGCAAAGCCACAGGGCCGGACAACATTCCTGGATGCGTTCTAAGAGACTGCGCCGAGCAACTGAAAGATTGTCTTCTCACAGATTTTTTAACACCTCGCTCAGCCAGGCAGTAGTGCCCAACTGTCTTAAGAGTGCCAGCATCGTTCCTGTCCCAAAGAAACAAACCCCAGCCTGCCATAATGACTTTCGACCAGTGGCTTCTAACACCCATAGTAATGAAGTGTTTTGAGCCGACTGGTTATGCAGCATATCAAAATAGCCTACCTGCCGACCCTAGACCACTACAGTTCTCCTACAAGAGTCAACCGATCCACAGAGGATGCAGTCTCAACACACCACTGAACCTCGTACTGCCACACCTTGATCGGAAACATACTTATGCCAGGATCCTCTTCATAGACTTCAGCTCTGCTTTTAACACAATCATTCCGACAGCAGCTGGTGGGAAAAGTTGGAGTTATGGGGGTTGATGCTGGCACATGTAACTGGGTCCTGAACTTTCTATCGCAAACGGCAGCAGACCAGTCAGGGTGGGGCAGTAGGACATCAAAAACCATAGCCGTGAGCACTGGCTCGCCCCAAGGCTGTGTCCTAAGCCCCCTGCTGTTTAGTCTGCTTACACACGACTGTACTGCTAGACTCAACAACAACTTCATCAACAAGTTCGCTGACGACACAACAGTGGTGGCTCTCATCAGTGACAATGATGAGTCGGCGTACAGGATGGAGGTGGAGCTGCTCACAGGATGGTGCAAATCCCACAACCTCATTCTCAACGTGGGAAAAACTAAGGAGATGGTGGTTGACTTCAGGAGGGCGGGAAAACAATTCCATACCTCTGCACATCGATGGAGCTGATGTGGAAAGGGTCAGCAGTGTGAAGTTCCTAGGACTCCACCTGTCAGATGACCCGAACGTCCCGACCAACACCACGCACTGGTCAAGAGAGCCCAGCAGCGACTACACCCTCTCCGTAGACTACGGAAAGCAGGTCTCCCCACTGCACACCTACGAACTTTTTATAGGGGGACAATCGAGAGCACATTAACCTACGGCATCACTTCCTGGTTCAGGAGCTGCAAGGCGTACGAACGGCACCAACTGGACAGGATTGTGAAGACCGCCAGCAGGATTATTGGTGTTCCACTCCCTTTCCTGCTGGACATATACAGGAAGAGATGTATCAGCAGAGCCATCTCCATCATCAAAGACCCCTACCACCCATCGCATCACATATTCTCCATCCTGCCATCTGGGAAGAGGTTACAGGAGCATCAGCTGCAAAACCAGCAGGATGCTCCTCAGCTTCTTCCCGCAGGTTATAAGACTGATAAACAGACTTTGCCCCCTGCCAAAGTATCGCGCACCAACCACCAACCTGGACACACTGAAGCAGAGCCATTGTTTTGCCGCTGCCGATTGGAACTCATGATATATGTATTTTTATTTTTATTTCTATTTATTTTTTACCGCACACTGAATGGACACTGGTTGAGCAACGTTTTTTTGTTTCCTCTGGGTATTAAGTACTCAGGAAAAATGATAATAAAGATATACAATACTATCACCCATTCCTTCTCTACAGAGACGCTGCCTGTCCCGCTGAGTTACTCCAGCATTTTGTGTCCATCTTCAGTGTAAACCAGCGTCTGCATTTCCTTCCGTAACATTATGACAAGTGTCATCACACCTAGAACTGAAGTGCATGTTGGACATGAATTAAAAAAAAATAGAACCTATTTGATGTTTTCTTTGTATTCAATAATTTTGCTATTTAGTTGTGTCCCTTTTGAAAGAAAGAACTGGGCAATCCAGTATCTGCATATTACTTTAAAATTAAATACCGTTAATTTTGTTTTAAAGAAAGGGTCTCTTCAACAGTCTCTCCTATGGGTTACACAAAATGCTGGAGAAACCCAGTGGGTGCAGCAGCATCTATGGAGCGATGGAGATAGGCAACGTTTCGGGCCGAAACCCTTCTTCAGACCGGTTCTCTTCTCCTATGGGTTGATTGGAGGATTGAATTGAAAGGCAATAGTCACTAGTCCTCTATTTGTCAAATATGCAACTGCACAGTGACATTCTTTTTGCACATGCGGGCGCCGCCATTATTCAAAGTCCAAAGACTGGTCGGCCCGCGTGCCGACCAGTGTATTGGAGTAGTTCCCGTGAACTGACGTCCCTCTCTTTGCCCGGCCATCTTTGTGTCCCGGGGGTGCCTCCTGCAGTCGACCTTCCTGCAGAAGGCACTGGTGGCATTACCCCAGTTAACCCCGTGAAACTACTGAGGCAATTGGGGTGTGGAAGATCAATTTGATAAGGATGTGCGCCAGTAATTTGTGTCCCCATTTGAAAATCATTATATATCATTATGAATTCATGTGCCTCCTAATGATTCATATTGATGGCAGCACATTGGCAGAGCTGGTAGAGCTACTGCCTCACAGCAGTTTGCTCTTGACCTTGAGTGCTATCAGTGTGGAGTCA
Organism: Okamejei kenojei; assembly: GCA_035221665.1. Classification (NCBI taxonomy): domain Eukaryota; kingdom Metazoa; phylum Chordata; class Chondrichthyes; order Rajiformes; family Rajidae; genus Okamejei; species Okamejei kenojei. The sequence goes on from CM069154.1 coordinate 5,043,743, forward strand.
GCACGTTCTCCCTCGGTGACCGCTTTGGTTCCCTCCGAGGGCTCCGGCTTCCTACCACATCTCAAAGATGCGCGTGTTTGCAGGTTAATTGGATTCTGTAACTTGCCCTGAGTGTGTAGGGGATTTGAAAGATGGGTAACAGAAGTAGTGTAGACAAGAAACATTTAGACAGGTACATGGTTAGGACCGGTTTAGAGAGAAATGGGCCAAACACAGGCAGGTGGGACTAGTGTAGATGGGACATGTTGATTGGTGTGGGCAAGTTGGGCCAAAGGGCCTGAATCTAGGCTGTATGACTATGACGCAATATTGCGTCCTCACTCAATAAAAAGCTGAGGAATTTGAATTATTTTGGGTGATATGTTTTGGAGAGTGTGGACTTGTGTGAAGATCTTCTCTTCACATTGCAAAAGGTTCTGTTGATTCAAAAGGAAGCAGAGTTCATAACAATGAAGAACTTCGGTATGTGGTGATGAGTTTTTGTGTCGGTTGTGCGATGGAGTTGATGCAGGAATTCTGCAGTAAATCTTTATTTCACTGCTATTCCATTGGGCTCTGAGTCTGGATTCAACATATATTTGTGGAGTAACTGCAGCATTGGCATCAAACACTATGCTGATACAGTTTAATGCGGCAGTGTGATTCTATTTTTCCATCCGGCTTTAGGATAATTTTATTTATTAGGGTGCCAGATGCAGGGCTCGCTTGCAAAAGATAATTTCCCTGAAATCATTGAAAATAGCAAAATGTTTGCACTCATTGGTAGAAAATGTGCCGCTCGCACAGTTCCTCTTCTTTAATTACAGGTTTCATAAGTTAGAGTCTAGGACCATTCGGCCCATCAAGTCTACTCCTCCATTAATTCATATAGGTACATCCTTTTAATCTGAGACTCGGGCCTCTGGTCCTAGACTCTCCCACTAGTGGAAACATCCTCTCTACATCCACTCTATCCAGGTTTAGATTGCATCAATCAGTTGAATATAATGAATTTAGAAAAAGGTGTAGAGCAGTGTATTAGTGCGGAATACTGCAGTGCCGACGAAGGCAATGGTGCTTTTTTTTAAAGTCCCTCCACACCAAATTCACAGCAGTGTTTGTGTTATTAATGTGGGGAGAATTCATTTGATTGTAAGGCACAGCAATATTCTCAGGATTTGTGTGGATTCATCTGTTCAATTTTTCATGAATATAAGAAAGAACGTTGTTATGATCAAGGGGGGATGTCCTACAGACGTGCCTGATGTTGCTGAATGTTCTGGCCAAGAATGATTCTTTCTCTGTGTGGTTTGAAAGAGAAAAGAATTCAAATGAGTTGTGGCAGCCTTGAATGAGTGTAGTATGCGGGAGTTGTTTAGTGTCGCTGTGACCTGATCATGGAATGGAATATTCACTGAGTCTGGTTATTATCAAAATTTGGCACAGCGTCCTCGCAGTTACAGTGAAATATATTTAGAAAAGGTTAGTGGTGTTTGAAGTTGAATGAGCCCTGCCTGAGTATGTGAATTTATACACTTGCTCCTTAATTGCTGTGTGATGCACAATTGCAGTGACACCGATCACCAAATGGAGAGAAGATGAGCGCCAGAGAACCTGGGTTCGATCCCGACTGCGGGTGCAGTCTGTACAGAGTTTGTACGTTCTCCGCATGGGTTTTCTCCAAGATCTGTTTCCTCCCAAACTCCAACGATGCAGGTTAATTGGCTTGCTATACATGTAAATTGTCCCTTGTGTGTGTGTGTGTGTGTGGTAGTGTTAATGTGCACGGATCGCAGGTCGGTGAGGATTTGGTGGGCCGAAGGACCTATTTCCGCGCTGCGTCTCTAAATATTATGGATCCAGTATTTTCCTTTGGAGCTCCACTCCCCCACTATGAAATCTCCTCGAGGTATATCTGCTTTGTAGAAGTTCTCCTCTCACCAATGGGAGTTCTCTGAGACCCTCTCTCACTGCTTCCCCTCTGTGACATTGACCCCTATTACCTGCCATGCTTTGTCCCCTCCTCTCCCCTTTTCCAGTTTTCTTCTGTCCCCCTACAATCCGTCTGAAGAAGAGTCTCGACCCGAAGCGTCACCTATCTTCTGCAGCGGTGCTACCTGACCCTCTGAGTTACTTCAGCACTTTGTGTCCTAGTTAGTACTTTCCTTTGTTTCGTGCAAACCCAATCCAATTGTTTATTGTTCTAAAGAATGACTTAATTAAGGTGAGGCATATTGCTTCAGGCAATCGATATATATGCCTGCAGGTGCATCCAATGCTTGCATCGTCTTCGACACAAAATGCTGAAGTAACTCAGCGGGACAGGCAGCATCCCTGGAGAGAAAGAATGGTGACATTTTGGGTCGAGACCCTTCTTAAAGTCAAAAGTCAAAAGAGTTTATTGTCATGTGTTCCTGACAGGGCAATGAAATTCTTGCTTTGCTTCAGCACAACAGAACATAGTAGGCATTGACTACAAAACCGATCAGTGTGTCCATATACCATTATATACGTAAATACACACATGAAATAAATTGATCAAGTGCAAATAACAGATAAAGGGGTATTAATGTTCAGAGTTTTGTCCGAGCCAAGTTTAATAGCCTGATGGCTGTGGGGAAGTAGCTATTCCTGAACCTGGTTGTTGCAGTCTTCAGGCTCCTGTACCTTCTACCTGAAGGTAGCGGGGAGATGAGTGTGTGGCCAGGATGGTGTGGGTCCTTGATGATGCTGCCAGCCTTTTTGAGGTAGCGACTGCGATAGATCCCCTCGATGGAAGGGAGGTCAGAGCCAATCGACTTCTTGAGTAGAACCAGAGTAAATATTCACAGTTTGTATTCAACCATTTTTCTTGCCACGAAGTTTCGAAGGACATTCCCTACAATGTGACTTTTTTAAATTTGGGTAACGTGTTTTCAATTTCTGTAGTTAGATGTCAAATGGACTCCATTTCACATTGTGATGAATTGTGAAGCCTTCTTAGTTCAGCTCTACTTCTAGAAAACAGAAGGCACGTTAAAATCCCATTTCTGTTTATTGTGGAGTTATTGAGGACTTATGCTTCATTAGAGTTAGAATGAAAGTTTGCTATTTGCATCAGCCTATAGACAATAAGTTCCCAACTTGGCACTTTTAGGCAGTGATGTTTTGCGCTGTGCAACCCCAGTACTAGAGAGCACTCTTTCCTTTCCAAAGTTTAACAATTCTGAAATGATTTCCAGTTAGCATATCACATTTTGGGGAGGCTGTGTTTGTCCATTGGACCAACATGTATAAATGGGGCAATTGTTTTTCTTTCGGGTTTTCAGCTTTTTGCAGCTTGGATAAGCTCAATGATATGCATTGAGGAAAGTCATGGCGCATGTACAAATGTGCACATTAAAGTTTAGAAACCAGGAGATTCTGATGCCACCTTTAATAAATTGAGTAGAAAAATATCAAAGGTGATAAACGGCTGTGAAGCTCATTTGGTAAGAAAATGTCTGGAAATAGGTCTGCCACTGGTTGCTAGAATTAGATATTACAATAACTTGAGAGAGGCACAGTGGTGCTTGCAGTAGAGCGGCTGACTTACAGCGCCAGAGTCCCGAGTTCGATCCTTACCCAGGTGCTGTCTGTTTGGTGTTTGTACATTCTCCCTGTGACTGCGTGGGTTTTCTCCGGGTCCTCGATTTCCTCCCACACGACAAAGAAGGTTAATTGTCTTCTATAAATTGTCCCTAGTGTGTAGGATGGAACGAGTGTAAGGGTGATCACTGGTCAGCATGGACTCTGGGCCTGTTTCCACGCCGTATCTCGAAACATACACTAATCTTAACTTAGAGGAAGGGTAATGCTGTATTTGTTATGAAACTGTTTCGCATGATGGTAAAAATGTGCAGTACAGCTGCTTCAATTAATTTCATTTTTCTTGCCTTTTTATTTTCCTTTTTCATTATTTTGATCAGGATTTGCACTTGGTTTTTCTTTTTATATGAACTAGCTCGAAGTTAATGTAGGAGAGTGATTATTACCCTGTTAGTGGTGTAGCTACAATAATACCAACTAGCTACCAAGGTCAATGAAGGACTTTAAAGATTGACAGTCATATTGTTTATGTGCGAAATGTTATCACTGTATCAGGCTACACCCTTTTGATAAGCAATTTTCAAATGATGTTTGTTCCAAGGTTAGAAAAATATATAGCATTAACATTGACATTCCAATCTAAACCTGTTAATCGCAGATTGGTACATAGTTGGAGTAACTGTGGATAACATCCAATGTAAATGTTGGATAGCTTTGTTTCTACCTTTTCCCTTTCCTTCTCCATATTTCCTCTATGGCCGTATTGTTCTGGATGCATTTTTCTGCTTGAAGTGTTGAATGGAATTTTTTTTTTGCACTTAATATAACTTTGATTTGCTGACATGTTTCTTATAGAAACATATAGAATTATTAAATGGTTTGGACACGCTAGATGCAGGAAACATGTACCCGATGGTACACAAAAGGCTGTACCCTCGATTCTCCAGCATCTGCAGTTCCTTCTTTAACAACATGTACCCGATGTTGGGGGAGCCCAGAACCAGTAATACTGGGCTAAAGATGATTGAATCCTTTTACATGCTGTCTTTTCAGATATTGACCTTGGATGAATTTAGGCTTCTTTTGATTTGTTTTTTTCCATGTGCCCATTATGTTTTTATTTCAATATAAGTGGCCACATTTGGTGAGGCAACTTTTGGAGTGTTCCGCTTTGGTCACTCTCATATAGGGAGGATGCCATTAAACTGGCAAGAGTGCAGAGAAGATTTATGAGAATGTTTGCCAAGACTTTAGCTGAGCTGTAGGAAGAGGTTGGGCAGGCTAGTACTAAATTCCTTGGAGTATAGGAGGGCGCGGAGTGACCTTATAGAGGTGTTTAAAATCATGAGGGGAATAGATTGTGTGAATGCACACAGCAGGAGAATCAAAAACCAGAGGTTGTAGATACGAGAGGCAAGATTCAATATGAACCTGGGGGGCAACTTTTTCATTTGGAGTAGTGGCTATATGGAACTAAGTGCCAGAGAAGGGAGTTGAGGCAGGTACTAGTCTTTTGAGATCTTTTTTTTATGTGGGGGGAGGGGGAAACTGTTTTTCTTAGACACTGCCTGGTCAAGGATGCGACTATTCTCCGAGCCGCATCTTCGCCCCCTCCTCGCGGCCTACCATCTGGATTGGTGCAGCCTCTCCTGCCGGAGACCTGCCAGAGCTGCTTCTTCAGCAGCGGCGCAGCACTGGATTCCATCGCGGAGCGAGCGATGCCTTACTGGGAATCGTCGCGTTGGAGCTCTAGAGTGCTGGGACTGCTGCTGAGAGTGCTCTTCCGTTCGAGGACCTGAAACTGAAGTCGTTGCGGCGACTGCGGATCTCAATAGGCCCCGACCCCGGATGAACAGAGGAAGAGGACTGAACTTTGGTGCCTTCCCTCACAGTTGATTTTGCTGTTTTATGTTAAATTCTAAAGTGTTGTGTATATCTTATTTGTGTGCTGCATGGTAACTCAAATTTCACTGCACCAATTGGTGTATATGACAATAAATGTCCTCTGTCCTTTGTACTATAATAACATTTGAAGGACATTTGGAGTTATGGACCAAACGTGGAGCAATGGGACTAGCTTAGAGCGGCAAGGTGGGCTGAGGGGGCAGTTTCTATGCTGAGGTTTTTTTTACCAGAGTGGAGCTTTACAAAGATTTTCCTTGCCTTTGTCTCCCAATATATGAGAAACTATGACCACTGATTTCTTATGCCGAGAAATAGGATGAAGCGGGATTACATCTGCTTCTGTCTAGGGGCTTCTGAGTTTGCCTGTACGTCACTAGTTGGTAGTCATTAGTAAGATTATCACCATCATCAGTGGTGCCCGTAGTTTGCAGAACCGCCTAATCTGGGTCCAGGATAAACAAGACCACTTCTGCGCGTTTGGCTCAGTAGAGGTGTTCTTCTTCTTTCGTGTGGCGTGCACAGCCTAAAGTTGTTGGACAACTTGTTCTATTTGATCTTCTGTTTGTGCACGTCGAGTTGATTGCATTAGTCGAAACAGGGCGGACCACTTGAAGGTTGCAATCTTCCACCCCAGTAGAGGTGTTGATGAATCATTTAAATGTTATTTAAATTTAATTTTCTCTAGATGCTACGAGTAGACTTTTGACGCAGCAAGCAAATTTCAGCGTTGTGGGGAGAATGAAACCTGTGTGCCTTCATTCTGAAATGAGTTCTGGTGTTGTGTTGTCCTGCTCCATTGAACCAGAATCAATCAAATTCTTGCATTGTTTTGAGAATCGAAACAGCAGCATGAAGGTCAATCAGTAATTCATTGCTGCCCGCTCTGTAATTAACAAAGAGAATGTTTGAAATGATTACATTCAGCCAAAATTAATTTCAGTGCTTGTTCTTTACTGAATAGTAGTGATTGGAATGGTTTAGTGATCTTTGAGTCATACAACTTGGAAATGGGTCCTTCGTCCCAACTTGACCTCGCCGACCAACATGCCCCAACTACATCAGTCCCACTTTTGGCCCATATTGTTCTAAACCTATCCTATCTATGTACCTGTCCAAATGTTGTTTTAAAATGTTGTGATTGTACCTGCCTCAACTACCTCCTCCGGCAGCTTATTCCATATACCTACCACCCTTTGTGTTTATAAATAAAGTTGCCCCTCGAGTTCTTATCCAATCGTTTCTCCCCCCCTCACCTTAAACCTATGAGCTCTGGTTTTTGATTCCCCTACTCTGGGTAAATGACTGTAATTCAACTTTTTCTATTTCTCATGATCTTGGACACCTCTACAAAGCTAGAGAATGGGCCTTGCTGGTGAGCTGTTGCTGAGAATTGGCCCTGACTCAAAGGACTGAATGGACTCCTTTTATGTACCATTCTCTGGTAAATCAATCTTGGAAAGATGTTTTCTTTAGAATTCCCAGTACTTTTTTTTTCTAATGCATTCAGTTCTTCAGAATCGTTACATTAAATGATTCTGATCGCTTATTAAGTGTCCTTCTTGCATTCACCAGTCAGGTTAGTTAAGGCTTCACACTTTGGTTGTGAGAGGAACTTCTAAAAGCACTTTCACTGTCCAATCTATAAATAGCATTTCACTCCTTACAATTTCTTGGCAATTGCAGAAGTCGTTCATCTTGAAAGGTTAAAAGATTTTGCAAATTGCAGCGTAATTTCTTGTCTTTGCCGGATGCGAGGTTGAAGGATATGCATCACTTCCTTACAACATCGTGATGTGCTGCAGATTCACAGACTTACACAGTGCCTAAACAGGCCCTTTGGCCCTTCGTGCCCATGCAGACCAAGATGCCCCATCTATGCTAGTCCCACCCACCTGCTCTTTACCCATATCTCTTTAAACCTATCCTAACCGTGTATCTGTCCGAATGCCTTGTAAATGTTGTGAAAAATTCAGAGGTTTTATGAGCAGAATTAGGCTATTCGGTCCATCAAGTCCGCTCCGCCATTCAATCACAACTAATCTACTTTTCCCTTTCACACCCATTCCCCTGCCTTCTTCCCATAACCTTTGATTGTACTATCTGGGACACATGACAATAAACTCTCTTGAATCTTGGCACTGCAGTACCTGCTTCAGCTATGTCTCCCGGCAGCTTGTTTCAAATACTCCCCCCCCCCCCCCCCCCCTCCCCAATGTGAAAAAATTACATCTCTGGGCAGATTTTTTTAAATCATGCTCGCTAAACATACTCATTTGCGCATACTTATTAACTCTTGTTGCACTGTGAATTAGAAGGGTCAGACAGTATCTGTTGGTAGGGTTTTAATGCAGTTTTGAAGCTTATCTGTTCACACTTTTGTGTACGTTTAGTTGAGCCTATTGTCACATGTACCGAGGGACAGTGAAATGCTTCTGTTGCGTGCTATCTAGTCAGCGGAAAGACAATACATGATTACAATCGATCCATTTACAGTTTATAGATACATAAGTCAGCAAAGTCTGATCAAGGATAGTCCGAATGTTAAAGAAAGAACTGCAGATACTGGAAAAATACAGATAAAAATGCTGGAGAAATTCAGCGGGTGAGGCAGCATCTATGGAGAGAAGGAATAGGCAACATTTTGGATCAAGAGGGACTCGACCTGAAATGTCGCCTATTCCTTCTCTCCATTAATGCTGCCTCTCCCGCTGAGTTTCTCAAGGATCGTCAGAGGGTCACCAATGAGGTAGATAGTAGTTCAGGATTGCTCTCTGGGGTTGTGGTAGGATAATTCGGGAAGAAACTGTCCCTGAATCTGGCGGTGTGCTTTTTCACTCCTATACCTTTTGCCTGATGGGAGAGGGGAGAAAAGGGAGTGGCCAGGGACAGGTCCTTGACTATGCTGCTGGCTTTGCCGAGGCAGGTTCCCTACTTACAATAAAAGTCTGATACCCTTGGATCTCTGGTGCTGACTAGCAGACTTTCTGGACTATTGAATATTATTCCTAATTATAAGATCATAAGTCATGCCTGCGTACAGGAGCTGACCCACACTTATCCTCCTCCACCCCACGTCATTGGATCCCCAGGCAGTAATGCCTAACCTGCTTTACAGGTTTTATTTTGAGCTTTGAACTTTGGTAGCTACAATTTAGACAATGCACTAAACTGAGTGAACAGCAAAAGGATTTCTCCCACGTGAGAAAGAATCACTGAGTCCAACCACCTTGTGACCTGTGTGTTTGTTCCTCATTTCATGTGTTCTGCATTGATTTATTACAAAATGAAACACCATAATGGTGCAATCATTGGAAAGACAGAAAATGCTGGAGTCACAGCAGGTCAGGCAGCATCCGCGGAGAACTTGGTGATGTTTCGGGTCTGGATAATTCTCCATTCTGAAGGTTTAGAAGGATATGGGCCAAACACTTCTTGTACACCAAGGAATACATCAAGCCCTTGGTCTTTTTGGTCCAATGCTCCGTTTAAAATTTCTGTGGTATATTTTTAACTTGGCAGCTATCTTCCCCCCCCCCCCCCCCCAGTAAGAAAATCTGGTGTTTCACACAAAGTAAATTGTACAGTTTTCTATCCTGTATTGATGCAAAGTATGATTGATGATTGCTACTTGAACCTTCCAGAGCTATAGGTCTGCATTGCATGCTGTCGTTTGACTAGCTTTTCAAAGGCACAATAAACATGGTTGTCAAATCAACTCCAAGGTTATTATCTGGCAAATAGAGAGGGGGTGGAGAGGGAAGAAACGCAAGAGCTACTTGTTATTCACCGGTGCAAAGCATGTGGGATTATTGACTGCCAATTATGCTTCTCTCTGTGCAGTCTGTTCCATTGATTTTAATGGAGTTGAACATGCAAAGTGAATACCACCATCAGTCCATATTTCATCAGGCTCCTTTATATTATTGACCATAGCCGATTTAGACTTTTAGACGAAAGTCTAATACAGATACCACAGTGAATCTGGCCCTTCGGCCAACCAGCGAGCACCCTGCACAATAACACTATCCTACACACAAGGGACAATTTATAATTTCACCAAAGCCAATTAACCTACGTTTTTGTTGTGTGGGAGAAAACCCACCCAGTCACAGGGACAATGTGTAAACTCCAAACAGACAGCACCCGTAGTCAGGATCGAACTCTTGGCTGTAAGGCAGCAGATCTACTGCTGTGCCGTCCTTAGGATTTCTCCCAAGCCACTGCTGGGATGGAAAAAAATCACTGAATGCAAACTCAAGAGATTTCCTCCAGAATTGTAATCCAGCTTGCTGTTAAATTTCTAATGCTGATCTCAAGACTTGAAATCAAGTCTGAAGAAGGGTCTCAACCCGAAACGTCACCTATTTCCTTCGCTGCCTCACCTGCTGAGTTTTTCCAGCATCTGCAGTTTCTTCTTAAACATCAAGACTTGAAATGTTGCCTGTATCTCTCCAAAGTGAGTTTGACCCTTGGTTCAGTATGTCGTGGAATGCTGTTGGACTTGTTGGGAAGCTGTGGGAAAGAGGGGAGGACAGATGGGCAAATGTCTCACCTTTGGTGCATTTTTACACCGGAATGTGCAAGAATGCAAGTTTAGAACTTGCTGACATGCACTTTGAAACTCGCTGTAATTTCCCCACGGAGCTGCCATTGTGGCTGACAGTGCAAATCAGCTGTAAATGTGCACTTGCATTTTACAGCGAACATCTTGTGGAATACATCGATTGTGTCTGCAAATATTATCCTACCATCTACTTCATTGGAGACCCTCGGACTATCTTTAATCGGACTTTATCTAGCACTAAACATTACTCGTTGCACTAAATATTCTGTACTATACCGTGGGCGGCTAGATTGTAATCATATATAGTCTTTCCGCTGACTGGATACGACGATGCAATAAAGCTTTTCACTGTACCTCGGTACAGATGACAATCGACTAAATTATTTTATTCAACTAAACTCATTCAACTTATTCGACTAAATTAATAATTCATCTTTAGTAGAAGTAGTACTTAGTAATAAGCCCCAATCATCTAAAGCAAAGAGAAAGAACTTTTTTCTTAAGACGTAATCTCAGGCATGTAGAAAGGGAAAGATGAAAATGTATCAGTCCGAATGAGAGTCCCGACCTGAAACGTCACCTGTCCAGGTTGTGCAGAGATGTTGCCTGACATGCTGAGTTTTTCCAGCACTGTTTTTTACTCAAAATTCCAGCATCTGCAATTCCATGTGTCTCCAGATTATGGTCACTGAGGTCCCAATGTCTACCTTTTGAAGTGCATAGTAAAGATACCACCAAAAATTACATTTTGCATTAAATGTTTAACTTGTATGGGTATGAGACGACCTGATTTACCTGGACTTGGTTATTGGTGGTACTTAATGCTCAAAGCACATAACAGGGCTTTCATGGTTTTCAATAAATTATGGTTCTACGCAGTAATTATTATTTTAGTGACCAATTTTGATTTAAGACTCCCACCCTCTCTTTGTGTTGCTGAATAAAGCCTCTTTTGTGAAAACGTTAATAGCTAAAAGGACATACTGTGTAGCTGAATCACTCCCTTACCTCAATACGGTATGATTAGGATCGCGAGTGGAGAGTGTTCACCCTGTGATTAGTGTAAATGGCAAGAAAAAAATCTTTCTGAAAGTGTAATTAAGTGCGAGCCACCTTCAAAAACCCACAAAGCCCATGTTATCTACTATATTGATATTATTAGGGTGTACAAAATCATGAGAGGAATAGATCGGGTAAATGCAGTATCTCTTGCCCAGAGTAGGGGAATCGAGAACCAGAAAATGTAGGTTTAAAGTGAAGGCTGTAAGATTTAATAGGAATCCGAGGGATAGCTTATTTACACAAGGTGTGGCGGGTGTATGGAATGAGCTGCCGGAGGATGTACTATTGCAACGTTTAAGAGACATTTAGCCAGGTATGTGGACAGGACAGGTTTAGAGGCATATCGGCCAAAAACAGGCATGTGGGGCATGTTGGGTCGAAGGGAGGGCCTGTTTCCCAACTGTATGACTGTGACTTTTGTGAACAGTGTTCTTCGTTGCAAGTCTGGGCTAGAAAGATTGTTGTTAAATTGATGACCTTCAAAGATTTTATCAGCACAAATACATGCAGGTTTTTTAAATCGTTTGTATTTGACCTTTCCTATTTGCTCTGTGCACTCATGAGTGCTGTGGAATGTCCCTGTTTCTGTGATCACATTTCTGTTGTCAAATTAAGCTATGTGGTATGGCTAAGGACATTTGAAGAGGGTGATCTCTATCCAAGGAGAAGGAGTTATAGAGTCATAATAAAGTCATACACTGTGGAAACAGGCCTTTCAGCCCAACTTGACCACACCGACCAACACTCCCCATCTGCACGAGTAGCACCTGACTGCATTTGGCCCATAACCCTCTAAACCTATCCTATCCATGTACCTGTCTAAATGTTTCTTAAACGTTGGGATCTTACCTGGCTGAACTACTTCCCCAGTTACTCATTCTATATACTCATCGCCCTTTGTATAAAAATGGTACCCCTCGGGTTTCTATTAAATATAGAAACTATTCCCCCCTCCCACCACCTAAGATAGAATTATTTCCCCTCCTCACTAAATAACTTTTTGCGTTGGGACCCTTCTCCAGTCTGAAGAAGGGTCCAGGCCCCTAACACCACCCATGCTTTTTCTCCAGAGTAACCCGCTGAGTCACTCCGGTACTTTGTGTCTACCTTTGGTATAAACCAGCATCTGCAGTTCTTTGTTCCACATTCTCGCATTTACTTGTTCATTTGTTTGAACCATAAAATAGATTGAATCAGAGTGTTAGGACTGATGACCTTTAGTTTAGTTTAATGATGCAGCACGGAAACCGTGTCCGCAATGACCAGCGATCCCCTACTGAGTATTAACACTACTCTATGCACACACCAGGGACAATTGCGCATTTATATCAAGCCAATTAACCTACAAACCTGTACGTCTTTGGAGTGTGGGAGGAAACCGAAGGTCTCGGAGAAAACCCACGCAAGTCACGGGGAGAATGTACTCTCTACAGACAGCACCCGGGGCAGACCCTGGTGTGTGGCGCTGTATGGCAGCTCTACTGCTACGCCACCATGCCACCCAAATACAAGCGTGAGATGTTAGTGCAATTACTTATTTAGTTTTTATCTCTGATTACACATATAGAATAAGACAAAAATATTTTGAAAGCTTTTGCTTATGTATTTCTATGTTGGAAGGTTTGGATAAACCCTATTAAAGTCATTTTATCCTCTTAATTGAGACAAATTTGTTAAACCTTGCATCCATTTTATGGCCAATTATAAGGCGGTGGAGGTTGATTCTCTGGATACTTTCCAGAGAGAGCTAGATAGGGCTCTTAAAGATAGCGGAGTCAGAGGATATGGGGAGAAGGCAGGAACGGGGTACTGATTGTGGATGATCAGCCATGATCACATTGAATGGGGGTGCTGGCTCGAAGGGCCGGATGGCCGACTCCTGCACCTATTGTCTATAAAGTCTTGACAATTTTGACTGTCGGAAGCTTTCAAGAAATATCACAATCAGTTAATATGAAGGCGTTTTTGTATATATCTCTGGAAGGTTATAGGAAATCGAGTCGGGTGACTCAATCTATTTGGCAGCAAAGTTTACTCAAAGATGTGGATTTGATAATTCAGTCCTTAGGAAGTGAGTTGACTGCAACACTGAAATTTGTAAAAAATACACTGCGAGGTGAATTACACTCCATGACACAAAAGCAAGACAAATGTCTCGTACGCACGTTAAGGTACAGTTTCAATTTTCTCTTGAGATATTTAACATTAGATGTTTTAAGGTTGACTTGGAGATCTTGAGTGGAGACAGTTATTGTGGAAGGTAGAATGCTTTTCACTTGAAAACCTTTGAGAGGTTACTTTGAATCGATCCGTTGTGCAGATAGGTATAACTGCATCTCTATTTGTTAAAACCTGCAGTTATATAGGGCTCTGGTGAGACAACATCTGGAGTATTGTGTACAGTTTTGGTCTCCTAATTTGAGGAAGGACATCCTTGTGATTGAGGCAGTGCAGCGTAGGTTCACAAGATTGATCCCTGGGATGGCGGGACTGTCATATGAGGAAAGATTGAAAAGACTAGGCTTGTATTCACTAGAGTTTAGGTTGAGGGGGGGATCATATAGAAACATATAAAATTATAAAAGGACTGGACAAGCTAGATGCAGGAAAAATGATCCCAATGTTGGGCGAGTTCAGAACCAGGGGCCACAGTCTTAGAATAAGGGGAAGGTCATTTAGGACTGAGGTGAGAAAAAACTTTTCCACCCAGAGAGTTGTGAATTTACGGAATTCCCTGCCACAGAGGGCAGTGGAGGCCAAGTCACTGGATGGATTTAAGAGAGAGTTAGTTAGAGCTTTACGGGCTAGTGGAGTGAGGGGATATGGGGAGAAGGCAGGCACGAGTTATTGATAGGGGATGATTAGCCATGATCACAAAAAATGGCGGTGCTGACACGAAGGGCCGAATGGCCTCCTCCTGCACCTATTTTCTATGTTTCTATTGATTCCAAATGAACAGGTTGCAGCATATTTAGAAAGGAGATGAGGAGGAATTTCTTTAGTCAGAGGGTGGTGAATCTGGAATTTATTGCCCCAGACAACTGGTAAAGCCAAGTCAATAGATATTTTTAAGGTGGAAATCAGCAGATTCTTGATTGGTAAGGGTGCCAGGAGTTATGGGGAGAAGGCAGGAGAATGCGGTTGAGAGGGAATGATAGCTTAGCCATCATAAATGTATGATAAAAGTAAATCTTATTTTGAGGTTTTGCCTTAATATATCCTCCTCCTACCGCATTACTAGTTTTAAAAACAATTACTGAATTTTTACTGGCCTGATTTCTCTATCAGCAAAGTAACTCCTTCGGATGGTTTTCAGTTGGTTTCCAGTCTTTTGTTTTAGTGCTGGCGTAACTCAGCGGGTCAGGTAGCATCTCAGGAGAAAAAGAATAGGTGACGTTTTGGGTCTGAACCTTTCCTCCGAAATTACAGCTTGTGGGCTTTGCTGATGGGAGCAGCATTATCCCATATTCTCTTCAAAATGTGTTGACCATTTCAGAGGAATAACCACAGTTTTGTGGGTATGTTTCCATCCAGCCTAGATTGGGGATGGACAACTGATATCCTTGTGGTTTCATGAACTTTTATTGAAGATAGACACAAAATGCTGGAGTAACTCAAGGGGACAGGCAGCATCTCTGGAGAGAAGGAATGGATGATGTTTCGGGTCGAGACCCTTCTTCAGACTGAGCCAAGTTCTATTATTTTATAAAAAGAAGATAGACACAAAGCTGGAGTGACTCAGCGGATCAGGCAGCATCTCTGGAGAGAAGGAATGGGTGACGTTTCGGGTCGAGACCCTTCTTCAGAATTCGGTTCTATTATTTTTCTATTATATTTTCTGTTATTCCGTATCAGCTGATTAAGTTGAATCTATGGAATTCATTGCCACTTTCGGAGGAGGCCACGTCAATGGATAGTTTTACAGCAGATTGCTAAGATCTTGATTAGTAATGGTGTCAAAGGATACGGGGAGCAGGCAGGAGAAAGGGAAAAATAGATCAACCGTGACCGAATGGTGGAGCAGTCTCAAAGGGCTAAATGGCCCAAACCTGTTCTTATGTCTTGTGTCTTATGATGATGACATGTTGAATCGGTCATCTGGTAAATACATGGAACTGATTGCACATTCAAAGGTATGGGCCAGATCAAGAGTATTATAAGTAAATATTTTTTCACAGAAAGAAATGGTTATACATGTATTGAAATGGTTGGGAAAAGCTATTTCTTCCAAATAAATCGGCAATGACAGGCATTCCTTTCTTGTTTTTTGATCTCTGGCAGCTGAACCGTCCTTTCAATAACTAGAGAACAGTCCCAAAGTACTGTCTTCATTGAAGACCCTCAGACTATTTTTGATCTGACCTTACTGGCTTTATTGTGCACTAAACGTTATTCACATTATTCCCTTTATCCTGTATCTGTACACTGTGAGTGGCCTGATTGTAATTATAAGATCATAAGTGATAAGAGCAGAATTAGGCCATTTGGCCCATCAAGTCTACTCCTCCATTCAATCGTGGCTGATCTATCTCTCCCTGCTAACCCCATTCTCTTGCTTTCTCCCCATAACCCTTGTCACCCGTACTAATCAAATCATGTATAGTCTTTCCGCTGACTGGTTAGCACACAACAAATGTTTTTCATAACCTCGGTACACGTGACAATAAAGTAAACTCTTGATCTCTACAAGAGAGTTTAATACAGATACAAAAAAAAAAGACTGCTTGAGTAACTCAGCATCTCTGCAGAATATGGATGGGCGACGTTTTGGGCCAAGAACCTTCTTTAGACTTAATACAGGTGCAGTCAGTTTCTGCAATAATGATTGTCTACGGATGGGGGGAGAGGGTGGTGATGTGTAGGAGATTGCTGTGTGCGTGAATGTGGGAGTGCACACATCCATTCAATACTGAAGGAAGCAACAAATGAAAAAAGACAGTGCCAGCATTCATTACCCACGAGCAAGATTAAACTGCGAGTGGGTGCAACTTCGGCTCCGCCAACACAGTTTATGAGAAGTAGGAGAATATTCTGTTGAGGAAGGAAATAAATCTTGGTAGGTTTGGCGTAAGGCTCCTTTTAAAAGGTTGTTTAAAAATATATATATCAGTGTATGGTTGAAGACTAGTGAAACTTTAATCAGGGAGTAATTAGCCATACTAGCATCTTCCATATTAATGTGGTAAAACCGAAGACAGACGCAAAATGCTGGAATAACTCAGTGGGTCAGGCAGCATCTCTGGAGAAAAAGAATAGGTGACGTTTCGGGACGAGATTCTTAATCAGAATGAGAATCATCACCAGAGATGCTGCCTGACCCATTGAATTACTCCAGCATTTTGTGTCAATCTTCGGTTTAAACCATCATCTGCAGTTCCTTTCTACATAATTTGGTAAAACTGTTCAAGACAGGAGTTGTAGATTCAGGGGCTTTCAAAAGATTCAGGGGCTTTCAGGGGCATCTTGGTCAGCATGGGCAAGTTTGGCAGAATGGCCTGTTTCCGTACAGTATAACTCCAATGACTGAGTCAATGAGCAAAATATAACACAGACAGATACTGTGGGGTGGCACAGATGTTGAGCAGGCTAGGACTTTATTTGTTGAAGCTCAGGAGGACCAAGGGTGACCTTACAGAGGTTTTTGTAAGCTCATGAGAGGAATAGATAGGGTAAATGCAGAGTCTTTGACCCAGAGTAGAGGAAACAAGGTTTAACAGAGGACATAGGTTTAAGATGGGAGGAGAAATATTAAATAGGAACCGGAGGGACACCCTTTTCACTCGGAGGGTGGTAGGTATTTGGAACAAAGTAGTTGAGATAGGTACTATCACAATTTTTGATGCGTTGAAGAATTTTTGAGTCTGAAGAAAGGTCTCGACCCGAAACGTCACCTATTCCTTCGCTCCATAGATACTGCCTCACCAACTGAGTTTGTCCAGCATTTTTGTCTACCATCACAATTTTTAAGAAACATTTGGACAGGTGCATGGATAGGATAGGTTTAGAGAGATTTGGGCCAAATGCAAGTAGATGGGACTAGTGTAGATGTGGAATGTGGGTCGACATGGGCTAGTTGGGCCAAAGGGCCTGTTTCCGCACTGTTTAACTCTATGACTGTATTGGTAACTCCCTTATCCCATTGAGAGTGTGGATGAACAGTGTCCTCCAACGCAGAATGACCCCAACAATTAAAATCTGGAGGAGGAGGAGAGATATTCAGTAAGACTTAGAGCTGCTGTTTAGTTAATAATGTGAATAAAGAATTAGGAAAAAAAAACATATCTACACTTTGCCACCATGCAGTGCTAAATCTGATTTGTGCATCCAGTTTCCTGCACCAAAACACAGGATGGGTGGACACATGAGCTCAGATTTCAGGGACTATAATAGTTCCAGTATATGTAACAATTATTTTGAGGAAAAATATCCTGAGGAATTTGTATCCTTTCCAAAAGAACGGAAATACAAAATGTTGGTGTGGCGTTTGGGTAGTGTGTTGGTTTGGATCATGTTGGTTTGAATCCATGAATGAAGGGGTGCAAATACTTTTATTTAATTGCAGTTTGCACTCTGGAAGTTCTGCATTTGATTAGGTAGGCCATTGATTACATCGTACTGACTTCTTCCTCTTCTTCTTCTTCTTGCTTATGGAGTGCACAGCCTAAAGTTGTAGGACAACTTGCTCTATTTGATCTTATTTGATTGTGCACGCCAAGTTGATTGCATTTGTCGAAACAGGGCGGTCCACGTGAAGGTTGCAATCTCCCACCCCATCATACAGACGGAGGATTAAGACAGACACCATTGCATTATGTCTGCATTTCTGCAGCCAGACAAGCTGCCTCTGCACAATTTTGCTGGGCAGTTTAAAAAAAAAAATAAAACATCATGGAAACAGTCCCTTCGGCCCACCAAGTCCAGTTCGACCATCGATCACCTGTTTGCACTTGTTCTATGCTATTCCACTTTCTCATCCACTCCCGACACACTGGGGGCAATTTGCAGCGGGCCAATTAACCTACAAACCCGCACGTCTTTGGGATGTGGGAGGAAACCCGGTGATCACTGGGAGAAGGTGCAAACTCCACACAAACTGCACCCGCGGTCAAGATGGAACCCGGGTCTCTGACGCTGTGAGGCAGCAGCTGTGCCTCTGTGCCGCCCTTTTGTGGTTTACAGCCTCAGCTCGGTTACAATAGGAATATTTATCACATGTGCAATTATTTCTTGAAAGTGCTTGGTTTTAATTTACGCAAGGATGACATTTGGTGAGTTGCGGCAATAATGCGTGGCGTTTGTCCAGGCAGGCTATAAGCAAATCCAACCTCAATGGATTTCAATTTAGGAATGCAAAGTCATCTTATCTGGCTGAGTTTCAGACTAATGTCTGCATATGTGCTATTTTAAATAACCACTTGAATTATACATACATCGATACGTAGACAATAGGTGCAGGAGTAGGCCATTTGGCTGATCATCCACAATCATGACCCCGTTCCTGCCTTCTCCCCATACCCCTCAATTCCACTAGCCCGAAGAGCTCTATCTAACTCTCTCTTGAATGCATCCAGTGAATTGGCCTCCACAGCCTTCTGGGGCAGAAAATTCCACAAATTCACAACTGTGAAAACGTTTTTCCTATTCTCAATTCTAAATGGCCTACCCCTTATTCTTAATCTGTGGTCCCTGGTTCTGGACACATTGGGAACATGGTCCCAACCTGAGACTTCACCAATCCACATTTTTCAGAGATGCTGCCTGACCCTCTGAATTACTCCAGCACTTAGTGGCCAGATCGTAGCTACATGACGTGTAATAACGTTTTTCTTTGTTACCGTTTGGCACTTTTGCTCATCATCTCAACTCTGCTTCCTCTAACTTCTGCCGGAAAGGCACGTTGCAGCTAGATTCATCTTTGATCATTTTAATTTGAACAGTGGTTTTGGACTTGTTATTCTCCAGTTTTCTGATAACCCAAATCTTGCACCCACTACCACTATCCAAGTGTAAGACATTTTGTGCCTTAATGGTTCATCTTTTTCTATTGGTGATTCTGGTTTTTGTATGTAAAGTATGTAAAGTGTGTATGGTGGATATTTGGGAGATTTGTGAAAGTTATTACAGATTTTCTGGAACGCAATGCCAGAGGTGGTGGTGAAGGCAGGTGTAATAGTGGCATTTAAGAAGCTTTTAGATGGATAGACATGAAGTGCTGGAGTAACTGAGCAGGTCAGGCAGCTGAGAAAAAGGATGAGTGACGTTTTGGATTGGAACCCTTCTTCAGACCCTTCAGGTAGACATTTGGATGTGCAGGAGATGGATGGATATGGATCACGTGCAGACAGAGGAGATTAGTTTAGCTGCATCATGTTTGGTACGGGCATTGTGGACAGAAGAGCCTGGTGCTATGTACATTGTATGCTGACTCTTGGGTGCTTGCTATTGTGCCTCTGTTTTATCACCTTTTACTGTGGAGAGTAGTAATCGTTGATTCGTCATTCCCATGCAGTCACGCAAAGATTGCAAGTTGAGGAAGATCAAATTAATTGTCTCCCTATCCCTGTGTGCTTCATCAAGGATCTGCCTTTCATAAATTTAATGCCACAGCCATGGTGACTAATTATCTACATGATTACTCTTCACAGCAAATCCAGTTTGCAGATGAAAAGCAGGAGTTCAGCAAATTCCCCACCAAAACAGGCAGGCGGTCTCTGTCGCGATCCATTTCCCAATCTTCCACGGACAGCTACAGTTCAGGTAGGAACTCACAATTGTGTCTTGAGTCAGCATTTTCACACCTCTTGTCTTAATTCATGCACCATGGACTTTCCGTTATTTTAAGTTTGCAAATGGATGTTATACTCTGACATAGTTCAAGTGTGATTAAAACTCCAGTAATCCGGCAGGCAGTTTCTCAGCCTTTTTACCCTTGCGGAATCCATGAAATAATTTTCATGTCACGGGGAACCCTTACATAAAAATTATTATATCTTTATTACTTTCTTTCTTTCTCTTTCATAAACAAAGTTCTTAAGGCAAACATAATATATTTTTCAAATAACTGGTTTAAGCAAAAAATAACTTACGGTTTTCTCAAGTTTATTGACAATGCAAAAATAAAACTGAAATCAAACTGTTTGTTCAAGAGACCTCTTAAGGAGGTTTTCATTCACACAAAAAAATCAACCAAATCTGGAGAGAGGAAACTTGAAATCAACCATATCTGAAGACACAAACTTTTCATAAATTAACAAAAACAAACATAAATAAATTTTTGATAAACTAACAAAAATAAACATAAACATACTTAAATTAAAAAAAATCATATAACATCCCTAAATGATGGGTAAAAATTACAAAACGTGGGTGAATGAGGGACTGTACCTGCGCGGCAGGAAGCACAGACAGAACTGATGGAGACTGTGCATGCGTCTGCACTCGAGTGAGTCACTTGATGCTACACAAATCCGTCACGTACAGCTCCTGTCCACTGACCACTAAAGGCCGTTTCACACTGGCGCCGTATAGACGTTGCTAGATATATTCCCTATGATTATTATACTTTTAAATGATACAGCAGGTTGAAGACTTTATTATTTTTCAAGAATTTTCCTAGACTATGCTGTACGTGTATAATAAAATTACGAATATAAAATTAAACACAAAAATGACTCAAAAATACATTTACATATGATTAGCCTATTTATCACTATTTCCCGCAGAAGCCCTAGCGCCCTCTCGCGGAACCCTCGTTTTCTGGGGAACCCTGGTTGAAAAACGCTGGTCTAGGTAGTGAGTTGGGAATCCAGGTTGTGCGATCAGGGCCAGGGGTCTAGGACTGTGGGCCTGTTGTGCCGTCAAAGCCAGGTTTGAGGTCTGGAATACCAGGGGTCATGAACGTGGATAGATTTGTAGCCAGAACCAGGATCCAGAGTGCCTGTACATTCTCAATATGGACACAAAATGCTGGAGTAACTTGGTGGCCAGGCGGCATCTCGGGGGGTGGGGGGGAAGGAATAGAGGACTTTTTGGGTCGAGACCGTTTTTGTTTATGGTCATCAAGTTCATTGGAAAATTTATTATCCCAATATGTAACATGTAAAAAAGGATAAAGTGAAAGAAAGTATGTCGGGCTATTAATAGAAGTGACATCCATTAGTTTAGTTTAGTTTACGGCCACGTGTGCTGAGGTACAGTGAAAAGCTTTTGATGCATGCTAACGTCAGCGGAAATACTATACATGTTCACAATCGAGCCATCCACAGTGTTCAGATACATGATAAAGGGAATTTGTCAGGAAAATATTCTGAAAAAAAGGTGGGAGTCTGGAAAATCTGCTATTGGACTATTGTTTCCGATAACAGACTTATACTTAATCGTAAAAACTGAGTTCAAATCTGCAATTAGACACAATAGTCCACTAGCAGCTTGGAGTACTGAGGGTGCTGGAATATCAGATTTTTACTGTACAAGTTAACAGCAAATGTAGGCTTGTGAAGTCCAAGGTATATAAGCATCTTCACATTCCATGCCTGTTTGTTCAATGTTTACTCGTCAGCATTAGCCTTTTTGGGTGTTTTGAAAACTGTATTTTTAATAAATATTGTACTTTGAATGTGTAGTTTAAAGATAAGGGATTATATTTTGGGATTTTAAATAATTCAATGGGGGAGCTTATTAGCTGCCATTTTATTATTCTGGGGTGGATTGAAGAATTAAGCAAGATCTACTTGACTTCATGAGAGAAATCGGCCCACTTCATGGGATTCCAGTGGTAAATTGGACTCGTTTGACATCTGACCCGCTGGTTTGGAATTTGCTTCCCTTATTTTTGCATAATAACTTTGTTCTAACTCTGTTAAATTCAAAACCTTTAAAACCAATGTGCTTGTATGAAGACAACGTTTGAATTCACCCCGTGTGCCTTTTAGTTTCTGCTGTGGTCATGTTCCTTAACTGTAGGCTCATTGTGCTACCATTTTTTAATACTAAAAAAAAAATCACTTTTGCATAAATGAACTCATGAAATTTTAACTTTGAAACATTATTTAAAGATGTGTTGCTGATGTATTCCTCCCTATATCAATGCATTTTTCCTCTTCCCTCAAGATTCATCCCCCCACCCCAAAAATACTGAAAATAGTAAGATCTTTCCTTTCCTATATTATTACTATATATCTTTCTATCAATTTCAACCCCTTGATACACGTTTGAAAATAACTTTATTGTAATAAATAGATAGACACTAAATGCTGGAGCTGCTTTCTCCCCCCCACCCCCAGACCATTTTCTCACATTTCAAATGTCAATGTCTTGAGAAATACTAAGTTTTCACTTTCCCGCTGTTATTCAGTTTAATCTAATTATGGAACAAGCTACTTGCCAGTAAGAATATCTTTTGAAGTGATTGTTAATATGAAGAGTGTGAGATCTGTATGAAAACACAGTTTTGTTTAATGGTTTCCCACCCTTCCTTCTGCCAATAACTTAAGTGGTGGCCGGGAACAGGGAGAATGTTTGGGACAGATTACAAACACAAATTCTGTGACTACTTTTAATAGCTTGTTTTATGAGGCGTATACAAATCTCCCTTTTTCCGTCCATAGAAAAAAATAGCATGGACTAAACTTGCCCACTATAATTCTTTCTGAAGCTTGGACAATCAAGAAAGGTCCCACTGAAACGTTGCCCATCCATGTCCTCCAGATATGCTGCCTGACTCACTGAATTACTCCAGCACTTTGAGTTCCAATGAAAACACCAGTTATGAATTAGGGTCTAAATGCATTTTCCCCTCATTCTGTGTATATTTTTCTGGTATTCAAATAAGCCCATGAAGTGTTTCATTAAGCATTAAGAAATGCATGCAAATTAATGCCATGTTTTGTTTTCTCCTTTTCTGTACCTACAATCTTCGGACGCTTTGAAGTTATCTTTAAAAATATATATATACCTTCTCCCCTTAGCCGCATCTTATACCGACAGTTCGGATGATGAGACATCTCCCAGGGACAAGCAGCAGACAAACTCAAAGAATAACAGTGACTTCTGTGTAAAGAACATCAAGCAGGCTGAGTTTGGACGCCGGGAGATTGAAATTGCTGAGCAAGGTACGACAGGGCCGAGATTACGTTGGGTGCGGCAGCAGCTTAATCTTTAAGAAATCTTATCTGACTGTGGTTAAAAAATAAATCATAGTGATTTTAGGGCTTGCCTAAAGTCCTTCAGGGACATTTGGACTGGTTTCACAGGGTATTGTACAGGGTGAGATATGCGTAGGCTTCTCTTGCTCTTTCATTCCCTTCCAACACACCTTTGGAGTAAAGGAGAAAGCAGGTGCTATTAAATAATTAATAGCCAATGATAATAGTAAAAGGCCTGGATTGAGTGGATGTGGAGAAGATGTTTCCACTAGTGGGAGAGTCTATGGCTATAGCCTCAGAATAAAACAACATATTTTTTCCAGCACCCACTACTCTGAGTTATTAAAAAATAAATTTGCATGTTCGGCAAGTCCGATGGCGCAGTGGTAGAGTTGCTGCCTTACAGCGCCAGAGACCTGGGCTCGATCCTGACTATGGGTGTTATCTGTATGTAGCTTGTACGTTCTCCCTGTGACCTACGTGGGTTTTCTCCGGGATCTACAGTTTCTACCCACATTGCAAAGACGTACAGGTTTGTAGGTTGATTAGCTTGGTATATTGTAAATTGTCCCCAGTGTATGTAGGATAGTGTTAATGTATGGGGATCGTTGGTTGATATGGATTCGGTGGGCCGATGGGCCTGTTTCCATGTGGAAAACTAAAATAAATTGTCTCCTTTCAACCTTGCCCCTCTCATCTTTGACATTTCCAATCTGGAGGGTGGGGGGGGGGGGGGGGAAGGACTCTGACTGTTTATCCAGTCTAATTGCATAAATGCTCCTGCCCCTTCAGAAACCTCAGTTATGCTATTGACTGTGAGTTTATATGTGTAGTGCTGCTGGTACCATTTGCATCCAAGAGATATTTCATACATTGTTTGTTGCTTGGTGACTTCAAAAGTGCTTTCAGCCTAAAAGTGTCAAAACATGGTCTTTTCCCACAGGATTTCAACAGCACAGCGATTCAACTTTTTATTTCTTTCTCAGAGGCAAATACTTTGTCAGCAATTTGTTGTCTTGCCTTTGTGTTGAAAGTCATGGGAACTGGAGAATATTGATGCTGAGAGAGGGGTTGCCAGAGATACTGGGGCATTCGCACTAAATGCACATCACAGAGTGCCTGCACGTTTGAAATTTGGAGTCTGAAGACTTGGATGAATTTGAGTTTTGAAAGGGAGTGCAACGTGCAGTCCCTGCTACACTACACATACGTGGCATGCAGCCAAAGGTGCATTTCCACCCCTTTGTCCTTTGGATGGGACTAGAAGTCTGATCAGCTGGATGCAAAAGATACCACTGCGCTTTGTGCAGTAACCTGAGTAATCTGGCCATCTATTTCTCCATCAAATTCTGCCACCAAAATAGGTTGGCTGGCGGTTTATCTTGGCTGCAAATTGTGGGAACTTGCCGAATGTAATTTGTCCGACTGGTTTTCTCTGGGGATTATGCTTCGAGTGGAATTAATTAGCAATAATGTCCATGGGGATCTCCTAACGATGTAAGGGACGGTATCTCAATAAAATCTTCTTGAGGTCTGCACTACCATCAAGTTTTCTTAGAGAGTTAGTGTGGAAACAAGCCCTTCGGCCCGCTAATTATCCATTCACATTGGCTCTATGTTATCCCACTTTCTCATCCATTCCCTGTACACTAAACCAGAGCACCCGGAGGAAACCCACACGGTCACAGGGAGAATGTGCAAAGTCCATACAGACAGCACCCGAGGTGAGAATCGAACCCGGGTCTCTGACGCTGAGAGGCTCTGTCACTGTGATGTTAAATACAGTGTGCCACCCTATTGAGGATCCAATAAGGACAACGTTATACCTGCCCATCCTGTTTCCAGCGCTGTTCCAAACAAAATCATTGGAAACAGTCAGAGTATAAGAAAATAATGGTAGTTGTATTGGATCGTAATATGTTTTCTTTTATGTTTAGAAATGTCAGCCCTTGTTGCTCTCCGGAAACGAGCTCAGGGTGAAAAACCACTCGCTGGGGCTAAGATTGTGGGCTGCACCCACATCACTGCACAAACTGCGGTAAGCAAAGTGTAAAAATGTAGTACTTTGGGCAATTGCTAGTGAACGTCTGGGCAGTTCTTTCAATTCAAATCTGCATTTCGCCAACAGACTCTACCCCCAGAGATGTGTTGAGGTGGACTCATTGAACATGTTCAAAGTGAGCAAAAAACAAATTGTGGAAGAGCCCAGTGGGTCAGGCAGCATCTGTGGAGGGAACAGAAAGGCGATGTTTCAGATTGGGACTTTTCTTAATCCCTGACCCTAAACACCGCCTGTCCATTCCCACAATAATCCTGCCAGACCCACTGGGTTTCCTCCACCATTTTGTTCCTTGCTCAAGATCTTGTTCAAGGAGAAAAGATTTAATAACAAAAGGAATCTGAGGAGGTAACCTTTCCCCCCCCATGGGTGGTGGGTGTATGGGACGAGCTGCCAGAGGAAGTAGTTGTGGCAGGGACTATCCCAACGTTTAAGAAACGATTAGGCAGGTGCATGGATAGGGCAGGTTTGGAGGGATATGGGCCAAATGCAGGCAGGTGGAACTAGTGTAGCTGGTACCTGTTGGCCAGTGTTGGCAAGTTGGGCCAAAAGGCCTGTTTCCATGCTGTATCACTCTGACTATCCCAGCATCTGCAGTTTCTTGTGTCTACATATTCTACGTGGGCATTGCCAGTTCTTTGAACGACAGGAGCGTATGTGGGCGCGGGGACAGGGAGAAAGTGGTGTTAAGACGCAGATCAGATCAACCAGAGCTTTATAGAATGATGACTACTTCTGCTTCTTATGTGCGTTTCTTGTTATGCATTTCACATTACAATTGGGAGGATCCAGCAGAAGAAGGGTTTCGGCCCGAAACTTTGACTATTTCCTTCGCTTCATAGATGCTGCCTCACCCGCTGAGTTTCTCCAGCATTTTAGTCTACCTTTGAAGAGTTGGTACGTTTATTTTCAAGAGAGTTTTCTCGGGAATTGCACATTATGGGCTACTATATTTAGATAGCTCATACTTTGCATAGAAGTGCAGTCACTGACTCTGTTTGCATTTTAACACAAATAATATGTATGCTATGATGTTGCAAATAGCAGACTGAATTATCTGCGCACAACCGCAATCCCAAGTTAACGTTGTGACACAAAGGAACTGCAGATGCTGTTTTACAGAAAAAAGGCATGAAGTGCTAGAGTAACTCAACGGTTCAGATAACGTCTTCGAAGAATGTGAATAAGTGACATTTTGGGTCGCGACCTTTCTTCCAAAATTAAAGTCGCTGGATTCAGTAGTGTAAAGATTTTTAAAAGACCACATAAAAACAATCTGCTGTAAATGATGAATAAAGATAACTTGTGCGGCTCCATTAATGTTGGCTTGCTCTTCCATGCTTGGTGCAGGTCTTAATTGAAACTCTGGGAGCTCTTGGAGCACAGTGTCGCTGGGCAGCCTGTAACATCTACTCCACACAGAATGAAGTGGCTGCTGCACTTGCTGAGGCTGGTATGTACATATCCTCACTACGTGTTAGATAGCACTTATTCTGCTGTTGTACAGTGCTTTGGGGCACCTTGAAAGCAAATTGCACATTATAACCCTTTATTATTTTAATAAAATATTAGAGACCAGCATAACAAAATATCTTGCAAAATCTTTCTTGACATTTCATGGACTTGAAACCTGTATAGATTAGAGAACACAGGGCTGTGTATGAATGTACTCGCTCCAAGTTATGATACATTTCAGTATGTATGCTCTCACTACTGTAACAACAACCTGCGTAAAAACTTACGTAACCTCCAGTAAAGCAAAATGTTCAAACATTTTTAGTTTAGTTTACAGGTACAGTGTGGAAACAGGCCCTTCAGCCCACCGAGTCCGTGCCGACCAGTGATCCCCGCATGTTAACACTATCCTACACACCAGGAATGGTGTACAATTTTACCGAAGCCACTTACCCTACAAACCTGTACGTCTTTGGAATGTGTGAGGAAACCAGAGCTCTCAGAGAAAACCCAAGCAGGTCACGGGGAGAATGTACAAATTCCCTACAGACAGTACCCGTAGTCAGGATCGAAACCGGACTTCTGGCGCTGCCTGGCATCGACTCTACCGCTGTGCCACCCTCAAAGATGTCCTAACAGCCATCATCAAACAGAAACCTGACAATGTGACTCAGGAGGAGATGGGAACCCAAAACCCTGGCCAAAAATGCATGTAGTTTACGGACTTTGAAAACCTTGCTGAAAGTGTGCATTTGTGCATCTGAAAGCTGAACAGATAGGAAAATGCAAGTATCTGAGGTTTTGTTGTAGTCGTGAACTGACAGACTAAAATTGTTTGAGGTTCATTAATACCGTGTTGGCAGCTAGATACAGAGTTTTGTCTGAAGCCCTAAGGGGCTTTTTTTCCCTGTTTTTTTTTCTCCACACATAACAAAGAATGTCAGTCTTATATGGTTCAGAGGGAAGTTCACGTAGTTTTAACAGACTCACTTCTTCAGAAAAGTTGGTTTTAATTTCAACTTTCACATCTGATACCAGAAAGTCATTTGATTTTATTGATATCTTTCAGTAGAATATAGATGTCAGATCAATCACAGCAGTCTTCACTATCCATCAAAAATGTCTACATTCATCAAGAGTAGAACTGTAGATGATGTTTAATACACAAAGAGAAACTCAGCAGGTCAGGCACTGTCTCTAGAGAACATTTCGGGTCGAGACTGAAGAAAGGTCTCGACCCGAAATGTAATCTATTCAGGTTCTTCAGAAATGCTGCCTGACCTGCCGTGTTACTCCTGCACTTTGTGTCCTTTTGTACATTCATAATCGTGCAGTTTTTCAGGTTTCAAGCAAAGTGACATTGAACTTTGCTGAGGTAGAAATAAGTAAAATTGTTATCATTGTGCGCTTGATGATGTCTGACAGATTAGCTGATCAGATAGCCCTTGTTCAGCATTTTGTCCAGTAAAAGTATGGGGCGAGGTCAAGATTGAAGAATTTTAAATTATTTTCCTTCAAAGTGCAAAATATTCAATGGTTCCAACGATGCTTTGTTTCTTGCATTTGGAATATTACAACCAATTTTAGGCACCATATCTGAGGAAGGATGTGCTGGCTCTGGAGCCGGTCCAGAGGTTTACAAGAACGATCCCAGGAATTAGTAGGTTAACCTATGATGAGCGTTTGTCGGCACTGGGCCTGTACTCGCTGGAGTTTAGAAGAATGAGGGGGGACCTCATTGAAACCTACAGAATAGTGAAAGGCTTGGATAGAGTGGATGTGGAGAGGATGTTTCCACTAGTGGGAGTGTCTAGGACTAGAGGTCATACCCTCAGAATTAAAGGACATTCCTTTAGGAAGGAGATGAGGAGAAATTTCTTTAGTCAGAGGGTGGTGAATCTGTGGAATTCATTGCCACAGAAGGCTGTGGAGGCCAAGTCAGTGGATATTTTTAAGGCAGAGATAGATGGATTCTTGATTAGTACGGATGTCAGAGGTTATGGGGAGAAGGCAGGAGAATGTGGTTAGGAGGGAGAGAGAGATCAACCATCGGATGGCGGAGTGGGCCCACTTGATGGGCCGAATGGCCTCATTCTACTCCTATTCCTTATGACCCTATATGCAACTGCACAGTGAAAATCATTTTGCACATATTACACATGCAACCACCATTTTTGGCACCATTATTCAAAGTCCAGTCGATGTGGTTTCGGAGCGGTTTCAGCGGACCGTACCTCCTCCCCTCGCTGGGCCATCTCTGTGTTCCCGGTGCGTCTCTTGCAGCCAACCTTGAAGGCGCTGGAGGCATTACCCCCGTTCACCCTCCTACCGCCTCTTGCTCCTCATTGACGTCTCCAGCTCCCTCCCGGTTACTCCATCTGGCGAACCTTTGGGCGGGTTATAGGCCCCACCGACTGACAAGCCATCCGTGCAGGTACTGCTGGATACGTGAAGGCCTCTGCAATACGACACATCACGCGGCACTTTGCAGTGGAATAAATAATTTTTAACGTGGTTGTGGTGACGTGCCCATGGCTCTCCATTAATTTTATTTTGGCTACAGGGGACTTGTCCAAAGATCATAGAGATTCTGTGTACTGAGGTACAGTGAACAGCTTTTTTGTCACAAGCTATCCTGTCAGCGAAAAGACAATACAAGTCATCCACAGTGTACAGGGATACAGGATGATGGGAATAATTTTTGGTGCATGATAAAGTTCACTTAATGATAGTCCAAGGGTCTCCAATGAGGTAGATGGGAGGTCAAGAACACTAGTTGGTGATAGGACAGTTCAGTTGCCTGATAACAGCTGGGAAGAAACTGTCCCTGAATCTGGAGATGTGTGCGTTCACACTTCTGTACCTCTCGTCTGATGGAAGATGGGAGGGGGAAGGGAGTAACCAGGGTGTGAATTGGCTTTGGCAATCATTCCTCCAAAAGTAAATTTGAATCGGCTTCTTTTAATCTCGAGCATTGCATTAGACAAGTAATTTTGTTTTGTTATTCGCTTGTTTTGCAATTCTGAATTTTATTTTAGCTCCATTTGGTACACACTTAATTTAGATCACAGACTAAAGTCTGTGTTTTGCTTCTGTGGTTTGCTATATCTGGACATGTGAGGTAATTGAATGAACAAGCAGCATTGAATTGATACAAATACACAGTTAATGACTATATTTACTCATAACAAAGCTCCCTGAGGTGCACGATATTTCTGTATCCATTATCTCTTCCTGGCACCATCACCCTACAAAGACGTGCTCAAACGTCACTTTGAAAGTAGGTAAAATTTAGCACAATGTTTTGTGTGGTTAGTCGTTTCTTTTAGAAATGTATGACCACAGGATGAGATTTTCATTGCAGTTGATTGAATTGTGGTATTTGTTTAACCACAATTAACATGAGGATATATTTTAAGACTAGTTCAAGCTGGAAAGGGTACAGAGAAGATTTACAAGGATGTTGCCAGGGCTAGAGGGTCTGAGCAGCAGACAATAGATGCGGGGGTAGGCCTTCCGGCCCTTCGAGCCAGCACCGCCATTCAATGTGATCATGGCTGATCATCCCCAATCAGTACCCCGTTCCTGCCTTCTCCCCATATCCCCTGACTCCGCTATCTTTAAGCGCCCTATCTAGCTCTCTCTTGAAAGTATCCAGAGAACCGGCTTCCACCGCCCTCTGAGGCAGAGAATTCCACAGACTAGGAAGACGTTGGGTAGACTGGGACTATTCCTTGGAGTGCAGGTGGATGAGGGGTGATCTTATAGAGGTGTATAAAATCATGAGAGGAATAGATCGGGTAGATGCACAGAATCTCTTGCCCAGAGTAGGTAAGTTGAGGGCCAGAAGACATAGGTTTAAGGTGAAGGGGAAAAGATATAATAGGAATCGGAGGGGTAACTTTTTCACTCAAAGGTATAAGGAACCAACTGCCAGAGGAGGTAGTTGAGGCAGGGACTATCCAAACATTTAAGAAACTGTTAAGACAGGTACATGGATAGGACAAGGTTGGAGATGTATGGACCAAACGCAGGCAGGTGGGACGAGTGTAGCTGGGACATGTCGGTGTGGGCAAGTTGGGCCGAGGGGCCTGTTTCCACACTGTATCACTCTATGACGATATTTTTATTGATAATCCCTCCTCTCCCCTATACCTCAGCTCAACCAAAGTGATCAATCAACAGAGGTAATTGATTGATTGAAAGATGCAGCTTCGAAACAGGCCCAGTGAGTCCACACTGACCATTGACTACTGATTCGCACTAATTCTGTGTCATCATTCTTTTGCACCCACTCCTCGCGCACTAAGGCAATTTACAGTGGCCATAATTAACCTACCAACTTGCACGCCTTTGGTACGTGAGAGAAAACCTGGAGAGAAAATGTACAAATTCCACACAAACAGCACCCGAGGTCGGGATCGAACCTGGTCTCTGGAGCTGTGAGGCAATAGTTCTATCAGTTGTGCCAACGTGTTGCCAGTAACAATCAGCATTTTGCATGGATTCAGGAATATTGTCTCGGTCCCAGGTTTTTTTTTCCAGAAATGGGTACCACCTGTTCCAAGGGTTTTGCCTGTAGTGTCAATGTCTGCTTTTAACACCCCAAGCTGGAGTACTAATGTTTCCCACTTAGACTTTCAAAGTGAGCCCTGACACAGGTGGAACTCTTGGATACCTGCTGCAGATCTCTTACTTCGTTGGTGTTGAAAATTACCACTGCTTTTGATTCTTTATAAAGTCATATAGCACAGAAAAAGGCCCTTCGGCCCAACCCATGAATGCTGTCCAAGATGTCCCATCTCAGCTGCCCATTTATCCGCGTTTGGCCTAAACGCATTTAGTCTAGCCCTTCTAATAGTCATTCGTGAATGAGGCATTTTTAAAACAATAGTCACCAAAGGTGTGCAAGACTTATGGAAACCCAGGACTGCGGCACCTGCTAAGGTCATTGTAAAAGCAGCTTTGTGCATTCTGAAACCATACCGGTTCCTTTCCTAACCAATTTTCTAAAAACCCTCAGCAAACTTCTGTCCTCAAATTCCTGTGGGTGTTAAAGAAATGTAGCCAGGCACCTCTATGAAATTAGCAGTCAGAAAAATGTGGTGTTCCAAGTATTGCATGTCTTGGCTAACAAGAGTTTGAAGTGTCCTACACTTCATGTGAAGATTGATGCCTCATTTATTTTTACAGCTGCACAGAGCATTAATGCAGTGGTAAAAGTTCATACTGTGATTTACATCTACAATACATTTGTTAATAAGTCAAAACATACTTGGCTCATAAGGTATGATTATGATTATGATGGATATGATTATAATGATGTAGCTTCCTAGGTCTTTGGTTTGTCCCCATTTAGAGTATTATGTGCAGTTCTGGTCACCACGTTACAGGAAGGATGTGGAGACTTTGGAGAGGGTTCAACAGGAGGTTTACCACAATGATAGACACAAAAAGCTGGAGTAACTCAGCAGGACGGGCTGTCTCTGCAGAGAAGGAATAGGTGATCTTTCGGGTCGAGACCCTTCTTCACACCCGAAACGTCACCCATTCCTTCTCTCCCATCCCACTGAGCTACTCCAGCCTTTTTGTGTCCATCTTCGGTTTAAACCAGCATCTGCAGTTCCTTCCTACACATTTCGCCTTTACCGCAATTATGCCTGGATTAGGGGAGATTAACTACAATGAAAAGTTGGACAGACTGGGATTGTTTTCTCTGGAATGCCGGAGGTTGAGGGGAGACGACAGAATTATCAAATTGTAGAGGGCATAGCTTTAAGATGAGAGGAGTAAAGATTACAGGAGATGTGCAGGGCAAGTTTTCTTTTACAGAGCGTGGTAAATGCCTGGAACACACTGCTGGGGGTGGTGGTTGAGGCAGATATAAGAGTGGCATTTAAGACTGAACTTCTAGAAAGGCACAAGGATATGGAGGAATATGGAGTATGTGCAGGCAGTTAAAAGTTGGTCTTGGCATCATGGATATTATCCTCCGAAGAGTTTATTCGTGTGCTGTGCTGTTCTATGTTCTTCAGTAAATAGCCGTTTCATAATGAACCTAGTTGGTGGTCAGTGTGGATATGAGAGTCGTTAAATCCCACTGCCTTACGAATCCAGTGTGCAATGAGCAACATTGAGACATAGGATTGGCATTCTTTTGCCAGAAAGTGATTAATCCTACCTTCAGGGAAGGAGAAGGAGAAGGATCAAGTAACCTATGATCTCACTTCCAGAAGGAAACTCTGGTTCTGGGTATCAACGCTAGTAGCTTTCCTGGAATCCAGGCTATGTTGCTACTTGTGGGAGACAAGAACGGAGGGAAATAAAGTAGTTTGGGCCTTTTCAGGTCTTTTCCTTCAACCTGAAATGTGAACAAAAATGGTGCAAGTAAACAAACGTTACGATACGATAAAACTTTATTTATCCCAGGAGGGAATTTGGGGTTATTGGAAAATTAGGAGATCTGCTTATGCATTCACTTTAAACTTATTGTATCTTTTACATAATGCTTTGCCTATGGGTAGTTTCTTTAATAATATTATGAATGATATAAAGTTATTCTGCAATTTTAAATGGATGCCAGAAATGGCCAAAATGCCAGAAGATGGGACTGCAGATGCAGGTTTACACCAAAGATAGTCACGAAAAGCTGGAGTAACTCCTTGGGTCAGGCAGCAACTCCGGAGAAAAGGAATAGATGACGGTTTGGCTTGAGACCCGATTCGAAACATCGCATATTCCTTTTCTCCAGAGGCGCTACCTGGCCCGTTGAGTTACTCCAGCTATTCTGGTATATCTACCATAAATTAGCTATGTGTTTCAAATAGACAAATAATTATTGTGAATAACAGTTTAACTGGGCTAAGATTCTAAGAAGAAATGGATTACTTTTATATCTCGTGACATTTGAGCTTCTATTTGTGTTTAATGCTCTGTGCAATGTTTTAAAAAAGTTATTTCAAAACCCCTGGTTTATGAGGGTTGTTTAAAGTGATTGGATGTTCAGCCAACTGATATGGTTAATGGGTACCAGGAATGTCTTTGAACTGCAGCTCGATTGCAGCCAACATCAAAAGAGGGTGTCCTTGCCACACAAATTATTCAATCGTTCTTAGCAACTATCTTCAAGGTCATCAGCATGTTACAGTCATACTGCACAGAAACAGGCCCTTCAGCCCAACGCCCATGCTGACCAAGATGCTCCATCTATACATGTCCCACCTGCTGTGTTTCGTACCTATCCCTCTTAAGCCTTTCCAATCCACATCTACGTTTAGTTTAGAGATACAGCGCAAAAACAGGGTCTTCGGCCCACCGATTCCACGTGGACCAGCAATTCCCACACACTAACCCTATCCTACACACACCAAGGAGAATTTACATTTATACCAAGCCAATTAACCTACAATCCTATACATCTTTGGAGTGTGGGAGAAAACCGGAGGTAAAAACCGGAGGTAAAAACCACGCAGGTCACAGGGAGAACGTACAAACTCCATAACAGACAGCACCAGCAGTCGGCATTGAACCCGGGTCTCAGGCGTTGTGAGGCAGCAACTCTCCCGTTGTTGCCAGTGTATGTATTTTGTGTTTCTAAAATGTCACTGGCGAAGTCCAAATGGAAGCAATCTTCTAAATGGTTTTCAAACCCAAAATGGTTTTCAACCCCGTCATTCCAAACCTTTCAGATCCACTCACTGGATGTTGGGGGTCGCAGTCATCGATGTTTCCTTTCCCATTGCAATGAGGGTTTTCTTTAAACTGTGCTTGGTAAATGGTTACCTGATAATTGTGGCAATCTGTTGGAAGCCGCCGACATTCCGTCTTTGAGTACTTTTCTTAAGCTCGTCAGTGTTCAAAGCCATCTTTTAACACAATTACTTTCCTTTTTTTCCCCACCTTGCACCCTGCAGGATTTGCAGTGTTCGCTTGGAAGGGCGAGTCGGAAGATGATTTCTGGTGGTGCATCGATTGCTGTGTCAAAATGAATGGCTGGCAACCAAATATGGTAAATGGCACTTTTACCACAGAACATCGAATGTTACAGCATACAAACCGACCCTTCGGCCCACGATGTCCATGCTGAACACGGTTAATCCATTGTGTAGAAAGCTACTGCAGATGCTGGTTTACACCAAAGATGGACACAAAATGCTGGAGTAACTCGGCGGGCCAGGCAGCATCTATAGAGAGAAGGAACGGGTGACGTTTTGGATCTGAAGAAGGGTCTAGACCCGAAATGTCACCCATTCCTTCTCTCCAGAGATGCTGCCTGTCCCGCTGAGTCACTCCAGCTTTTTGTGTCTCCACTGTGACACCTTACATAACTAATTTTGGAGCCATCTTCTCCAACTTTGTTGCCCATTCTCGCAACTTATTCATCCTTTCCTGTATCCTGTATCCCAGTTACAGTTTGTGGAACAGATCCCCAGCCCTAACGCTGCTGATCCTTATTCAGACTTTGTCGCTCCCTGTTGTTAGAGGGGCTTCACTAAGGTGTGTTATATTCCGCTGGGCACATTGCTGCCTCCCTGCGGCCTTGTAATGAAAATGCACACAAACGCTTGCTGGGAGATTGGTCCATGCACACCAATTCTTCCTATGTTCTTGTGCGTAATCAAAGCTGTGCAGTATTCAGTTAGTAAACATTAAACTGCATGTGAAAAGGTGAATAGTGATAGTTTGACATTTGCATTAATTATTTAATCCATATAGAGTCATACAGCATGGAAACAGGCCCTTTGGCCCAACTTGCCTTCGCTGACCAAGCTTCCCCATCTACAGTCAGTCGTACCACCTGACTGATTTTGATCCATATCCCTTTAAAACCTTCGTATCCATGTTCCTGTCCAAATGTCTTTTAAATGGTGTTGTAGTCTCTGTGTCAAATACACCCTGTGGCAGCTCTTTCCAGATACCCACCACCCACTGTATGAAAACATTGCCTCTCAAGTTCCTGTTAAGTCTTTATCCTCCTATTTTAAACCCATGTCCTTAGAATGAATTGTAATTGCTGAAATTGATGTGCTCTAAATTAAAACAAATAAAAAGATGATACTTTAAGATATTTTGGAATTGTCCTATCATAAATGAAACCAAAATAGCTTTCTGCTGGGGAATTGTGTATTCAAAAGATAGGATTTGTATTAATCGAGCGCTTGCTATGGAACTGTGCCCTAAGTTATGCAAGGGATAATGAGAATCCCATCATGAGAACAATGTTACACTATAACTTGTTCTAGCTCGTATAATCATTAAGATTTCTAAATTTGTGAATGGGAAGGAGGCTAAGTAAAGGTAAGAGTGACCTTTAAGATAACGCCAGTTTATGGGATCGAAATAGAATTCTGTTAATGTTCACCTTCAATAACACGGCATGGAAAATTTAATTTTTCCTTTTCCGCTTTGTTGCTTTATCTTAATTGAGATAATTGTGCTCGATAAACAAACTCCAAATGATGCCCAAAGTCTAGCAATATCGGAAGTTAAGTACATTTATTTTATTACGAGCTGATCTAGAAAAATAGTTCTGGACGAAGAGAAAAAAAAATCTGGCCTCGTCTTTTACACAAAGGGTGGTGGGAGATATGATAGTGGTGTTTAAGAGGCTTTTAGATAGGCTAGATAGGTACATAGAAGTGCAAGGTATAGAGTGGTATAGATTATGTACAGGCAGGTGAAATCAGTTTAACAACATCATGTTTGGCACAAACCTAGCTGGCTGAAAGACCCAGTCCTACAGCGGTGTGGAGTAAAGATCACTGTACAAATGCAGGCCATTCACCCCTTCAGTTTCCTTCTCTACTATTCAATAACGTCACATGGAGTCTTGCGTGCAGTTCTGATCGCCCCCTAACAGGAAGGATGTGGAGGGTGCAGAGGAAGTCTACCAGACTGTTGCCTGGATTAAAGGGTGTCGGCTACAAAGAGAGGTTGGATGGACTTGTATTGTTTTCCCAGGAATGTCTGAGGTTGAGGGGAGACTTGAGAGCAGTATATACAATTATGAGAGGCATAGATAGGGTCGATAATCAGAACCTTTTTCTCAGGGTGGAAATGTCCAACAGTAGAGGGGCGGACGGTTTAATGGAGATGTGCGGGGCAAGTAATTTTACACAGGGTGATGTGGGGCCCTGATCGCATTGCCAGGGGTGGTGGTGGAGGCAGACACAATAGTGGTGTTTAAGAGTCTTTTAAGCAGGCACACGGAAGTGCAAGAAATAGGGGGATATGGATTATGTACAGGCCGGTGAAATCAGTTTAACTTGGCATCACATTCGGCACAAACATATTGGGCCGAGGGGCCCGTTCCTGTTCTATTATGACCATATGGAGTAAGGAGTAAACCTCATAGTTTCCATTACTATGTAAAATTGATGTATATTTTTGTCCTTAACTAGAGTGCATAACTTTATTAGAAGGATGGTCTGCTATTGTGCAATGCTACTCATATAGAGCCCGCTAATTACATTGGATGACGGTATCTGTCTAGCAATGGAGAGCCTCCCACAGAATTATTGCATAAGATGTATTTATTAAACTGCGGTGGATGTAATAAAACATTAATCTGTGGATTATTGGTTCATTTCTCTTTGTGTGATACGCTCAATTTCCGTTTCTATGCGCAAAAGTTCAACTATTTGTCCGTTTATCAGATTGATGACAGCTTTTATTCTGCTTTTGCTTCTTTGTAGATTCTGGACGACGGTGGCGATTTGACTCACTGGGTCTATAAGAAATATCCTAATGTGTTCAAAAAGATCAGAGGCATTGTGGAGGAAAGTGTAACAGGTGTTCACAGGTGGGAATATTGAGATAAAAGCTTTCGGTTGAAGAAGAGGATTAATGGTGAAAATCTTCAGTAAAATAACAAGGGGATAAAGTGGAGAAAAGGATTTTTGAGCCAAAGGGCCTGTTTCCGTGCTGTAGTACTCTATGACTTGCTGTTGTCTGTATGACTCTAAAAACTCTAACTGATGTGGAGTTTAATATGTTTTGCAACATCAGTCAATCCTCCTCAGGATAGTTACCTCTTTCTGTTTTAGAGCTTGATAAAAGAATGGGAAAAGATCCCAAGATCACTACTGCACAGAATTCCATGACAGTTTTTTGAAAATCTCCCTAAATGGAATGAAAAGGTGCTGTTGAGGAGCATCCCAAAATCAAAATACTGCAGGTGCTGGAAATCTGAAACATAAACAGATGCTGCTGGTTGGTTTGATCTTGTACAGACCAGGTTATTGGCTTGATGGGCTGAATGGCTCCCTGAGCTGTAACCATTCTATGATACTGGAGGCACAGTGGTGCAGGGGTAGTGTTGCTGCCTTACAGTGCCAGAGACACAGGTTTGATCCTGACTACGGGTGCAGTAAGTATGGCATTCGTACGTTCTCCCTGTGACCACGTGGGTTTTCCCCAGGTGCCTCGGTTTCCTCCCACACTACAAAGACGTAGAGGTTTGCAAGCTAATTGACTTTGATAAGTAATAAAATTGTCCCTAGTGTGTAGGTTAGCGCTAGTGTATGGGTGATCACTGGTCGGAGTGGACTCGGTGGGCCGAAGGCCCTGTTTCCGCACCTTACCTCTAAAGTATAAAGTATTTTCTGGAGTACCAGAAAGGAGTCTGGATAATGCAAGTATATAGGTGTTCTTCTCGCATATTGCATGCACAGCCTAAAGTTGTAGGTCAACTTGTTCTATTTGTTCTATTTGTTTGTGCATGTCGGGTTGATTGCATTAGTCGAAAACAGGGTGGACCATGTGAATGTTGCAATCTCCCACCCCTACATAAGTTGTGTACCACTGTTTATTTCGGTGCCTGTTCAGGAATGTTGTAATTATACTCTTAAACATTCATTGCAAGTTAGTAATATTGTCTGACATTAAAAAAATGTTCTTATTCTTTACACTTTCAGATTGTATCAGTTGTCTAAAGCAGGCAAGCTCTGTGTCCCAGCCATGAATGTGAATGACTCGGTCACCAAGCAAAAGTTTGATAATCTCTACTGCTGCAGGGAGTCCATCCTAGATGGGTAAGGATGCAGAGATTCTGTCTCATGATTCTGCATGACTTGGTTCTCTAACCATGTAAACCTAATTTAGCTGTTAGAAATTGCAGTTGGAACCCACCCATATGCACTTTTGTTGCAACAGATACTATCACAATGTCGAAGAAGCATTTAGACATTTAGAACCGAGGTGAGGAAACACTTTTTCACACAGAGAGTTGTGAGTCTTTGGAATTCCTTGCCTCAGAAGGCGGTGGAGGCCGGTTCTCTGGATACTTTCAAGAAAGAGCTATATAAGGCTCTTGAAGATAGCGGAGTCAGAGGATATGGGGGGAAGGCAGGACCGGGGTACTGATTGGGGATGATCAGCCATGATCACATTGAATGATGGTGCTGGCTTGAAGGGCCGAATGGCCTACTCCTGCACCTATTGTCTATTGTCTACATGGATAGGATAGGTTTAGAGGTATATGGGCCATATACAGGCAGATGGGACTAGTATAGAAACATAGAAAATAGGTGCAGGAGTAGGTCATTCGACCTTTCGAGCCTGCACCGCCATTCAATATGATCATGGCTGATCATCCAACTCGGTATCCTGTACCTGCCTTCTCTCCATACCCCCTGATTCCTCTAGCCACAAGGGCCACATCTAACTCCCTCTTAAATATAGCCAATGAAGTGGCCTCAACTACCTTCTGCGGCAGAGAATTCCAGAGATTCACCACTCTCTGTGTGAAAAATGTTTTTCTCATCTCGGTCAGAAAAGATTTCCCCCTTATTCTTAAACTGTGACCTCTTGTTCTGGAGTTCCCCAACATCAGGACCAATCTTCCTGCATTTAGCCTGTCCAACCCCTTAAGAATTTTGTAAGTTTCTATAAGATCCCCCCTCAATCTTCTAAATTCTAGCGAGTTCAAGCCAAGTCTATCCAGTCTTTCTTCATATGACATCCCAGGAATCAGTCCGGTGAACCTTCTCTGTACTGTATAGATGGGACATGTTTGTCAGCGTGGCCATGTTGAGCCAAAGTGCTTACGGCTCGGTACTGTCTTCTTCTTGCGTATGGCGTGCACAGCCTAAAGTTGTAAGACAACTTATTCTGTTTGATCTTCTGTTTGTGCACGCCAGGTTGATTGCATTTGTTGAAACAGGGTGGACCACGTGAAGGTTGCAATCTCCCACCCCACTCGGTACTGTATGACTCCATGACTTGCTGTTGATTGCTGACTCTGCAAACATTTCAAACTCCAACTGGTTTGGATTTTAACAAGTTCTGCTGTCTCAGCCAATCCTTCTCAGGATAGTTACCACTTTCTGTTTCGGAGCATAAGAATTAATCAGATTCTTATTATTTCAGGGGTGTCAGGTGTTATGGAAGAAGGCAGGAGAATGAGATTAAGAGGGAAAGATAGATGAGCCATGATTGCATTGCAGAGTAGACTTGATGGGCCGAATGGCCTAATTCTGTTCCGATCATTTATGAACTTATTTTGGTATCTTGCTCTTGTAAAACCTGTAAGCAGTGAATCCTTATCCTGTTTTTTTCCTAGGTTAAAGAGAACAACGGACGTCATGTTTGGTGGGAAGCAGGTTGTAGTGTGTGGATACGGAGAGGTAATGTCCCGTCAACAATCCTCGAGTAGGACCTTTTTCCCGATTCGTTTTTTTTGGTCTTCCCCTTGAGTTTACAATACAATTTGTGACCTAAACTTTGAATATTGTCAGTCACCATTCACTCCACAAAGCGACAAAGCTTGAATTTCATGGAGAAGCCAGGAACTGCAGATGGTCGTTTACAAAAAAAGACAGAAGGTGCTGGAGTAACTCAGGGGGTCAGGCAGATTCGCTGGAGAACACGGACAGGTGACATTTTGGGTGGGGGCTGTGCTTTCAGCCTGATTGTAGAGGTGGGGGAAAGAAAGCTGGAAGAGAGGAGGGGCAGTATAATACTTGGCAGGTAATAGGTTGATGCAGGTGAGGTCTTGGGCATATGGTTGTACAAAGGCCAGAGATGAAAAGACAGAATATGTGAGTTAAAAGAGTTGTGAATTGTGATACAAAGCTAAGATCCTATCGCAAGCAAGATAGTCCATTCCACGAAAAGCATGTAGTACGGTCATGGGCAGACTCATGGGTAATTTTGGGCACAATTTCCGTAACCGGCTTCCGTCTCCGCACCAAAGATCCCGTAGCAGAGCAAAGATACTAGTGCGGTGACGGAAGCCGGTTACGGAAACATTCTCGTAAAAATAAAAGTTATTTGGTAAAAATCTTCTCATTTTCAGAATTTTACTTTATTAACAAAAAACTATTCCCCCGCAATGTTGATTACACTGCGGGTCGGGTCGGGTTACGAAAATGGATGAAAAAAAGGCCCACGTTCCGTTCCGTTGCGTACTACACGTCAGCCCATTGCATTTAGCAGGAGTGGTCTATCTTGCTCCGCTATAGGATCTTTGATACAAAGTGCTCGAGTATCTCAGCGGGTCAGGTAGCCTCTCTCTGGAGAACACGGATAGGTGAAATTTCAGACTGAAGATTGGTCCCAAACTGAAACGTCACCTATCCATGGTCTCCAGAACTGGTGCACGATCTGCTGAGTTCCTCCAGCACCTTGGGTCTGTGTTTGAGTTTCATAACTTGATGGCTCTCCTACACCCCACACACCTCACCCCCACATTGGAAGTCTGACTCATAGGCAGAGTTCTGAAAGCTTATTACTGTGTGAGTGTTTGATTGAGTTTCTGTCGCTGCTGTGGTAAATGAAGAAATGAAGTGGCTTCTCAACAATGCACTGTGAATCATTGCTCCTCTGACAGTAAAAGTGAGCAGTTGTCATAGAGATGCAGCAAAATGAATTTGTACATTACAAGGGTGTCGTTTCTCTGTATTCTTGCAACATAATGATGAAATAATCTAATTAACAGTTTTGCTGGAAGAGTGCATGGAGGTTTTGTTCTGCACTCTGCCAATCCCCCTCACTCTTTGACATCCTTGCAGTTGAGGCTTTAACAATGCCCGTGGTATTTATCGTGGGAGAGCCATTTTCCGATAATGTACCCTAATCATCTGGAGAGTACTCGTCTAATGCCCGCTTATCTATTTTCCAGGTGGGTTACAATGATTAACACGATAGTCACAGTCGTTTGTCATTGTGTGTGATTAACTGCTCAAGCCTCCAGGCATGAAAGATTGCTTACACAGAGAGCCTTGACAAAGTAGCAAGAGTCTTGCTTAACTGGTTTTACATTTAGACAAAAGTTCAATGGTTTCTTTATTACCCAGTGTACTATGGTACATTGAAATACATATTTTTGCAGTCAACTCAGCAAGACGATCAGCATACGATCCCAATCCCCTAGTTAGGACAAATTCTACTGAATAGCCCACTTTGTCTATATCCTGCCTCACCTGCTGAGTTTCTCCAGCATTTTTTGTCTATATGCAATAGGTGTTATTTTACAGTCCCAGCTGCAGATTAGATTAGATTAGATTCCTTTATTGTCATTCGGACCTTATGGTCTGAACAAAATTGTTACCATAC
This sequence comes from Okamejei kenojei, assembly GCA_035221665.1. Lineage (NCBI taxonomy): Eukaryota > Metazoa > Chordata > Chondrichthyes > Rajiformes > Rajidae > Okamejei > Okamejei kenojei. The sequence goes on from CM069154.1 coordinate 5,086,032, forward strand.
AGTCATACATATAATAAAAACAAAACATACAATAAACACATATCCAACATCCACCACAATGAGTTCACCAGGCACCTCCTCACTGTGGTGGAAGGCAAAAGTCTTAAGTCCCTGTCTTCCTCCCTCCTAGTTCTCCCTCTGCGCTGAGGCAATCCAGGCCGCCGCCGCCGCCGCTGGAGCACCGCAGCTCTGAGCTGGGCCGCCACCGCTGGAGCACCGCAGCTCCAAACCAGGCCGCCGCCGCTGGAGCACCGCAGCTCTGAGCTGGGCCGCCACCGCTGGAGCACCGCAGCTCCAAACCAGGCCGCCGCCGCCGCTGGAGCACCGCAGCTCTAAGCAGGTCGCCGCTGGAGCATGGCAGCTCTGCGGGCCGCCGCTGGAGCAACGCAGCTCTGAACCAGGCCGCCGCTGAAGCACCGCAACTCCGAACCAGGCCGCCGCCACCGCTGGAGCACTGCAGCTTCAAGCGGACTGCCGCCGCTGGAGCACCGCAGCTCCGAACCAGGCCGCCGCCGCTGGAGCACCGCAGCTCCGAACCAGGCCGCCGCCGCTGGAGCACCGCAGCTCCGAACCAGGCCGCTGCCACAGCTCTGCCATTAGGCCTCAGCACAGACGGTGACGGGGGACACACATCCCCACGAAGGGAGAGACTAAGACTCTGTTTCTCCCACCCTCCCCACACATACACAACCTAATAAAACAAAATTCTAATGAACAATCACAAAAAGACACAAAAAAAAAGAAAAAAATAGACCGACTGCAGGTGAGCCGCAGCTGCCAGCCAGCGCGGCCACTTCCGGAGTGTGTGTCCGGAGTTGAAGTTGGTGTAATGGCAATGGGCCCGTTGCAGCCATCGCATCCTTTCCGGATAGACCACTTGTAGTGAATCTCCTGTTTGTAAGTTCCTGGTGTAATTTCTATCTTCCTTGTTTTGGTAAAGGCATCAATGATTTCTCGGAGCTTGTCTAAGAGTGCATACATGCGCAAGCAAAGTTGATGTGACCCCGATTTTGGAATTGAGGTAGCAAATATTTTAACTGTTTAAGTAGCTTAGTTTAGAGATACAGCGTGGAAACCAACCCTTCGGCCCACTGAGTTTGCACCAACCAGCAATCACTCGTACACTAGTTCTATCCTGCGCACACGGGACAATTTACAGAAGCCAATTAACCTACAAACTTGCAGGTCTTTGGCATGTGGGAGGAAACCGGAGCACCCGGAGAAAACCCACGCGGTCACAGGAAGAACGTACAAACTCCATACAGACAGCACCGGTGGTCAGGATCGAACCCCGGTCTCGAGCAACTCTACTGCTGCGCCACTGTGATCTGTAGATTAATTCCACTCCAGCACAGAGCTTAGTGAAGTTGAAGCTGATGTATTGAAGTGAAGAAGATGGCAAAAAGGGGTTGGTGTAATGGTAGATCCTTCATTGACTGAGGCAATATAGACGTGAGCTGGTCAATTGCATTATTCCAGCATTTTCTGGCTTCAAGCATTTTATTCTTTATATTCTCCTCAAAGGCTATAAATGATGTTGAACTCATTTGGTAGTAAATCACTCGTTTGAAAATTCATTCACTATCGAAGTAAAAGACTAAAAAGAGACAGAAGATAAAGTAAAGTTTTATATGTGTTTGTAGGTGGGCAAAGGTTGCTGTGCTGCTTTGAAGGCTCTTGGTGGTATTGTGTACGTGACAGAGATTGATCCGATTTGTGCTCTGCAGGCTTGGTAAGAGAACTTTTCATCCTAGTTGCATGGTCTCGTGTCTCATATCTTGGCTTGGGGAGGTGGAGGGCTTGGTTTGTAGAGTCCTTAAGATAAAAAGTTAATTTTTTATTATCATTTATCTGCGACTGCAATTGTTCCATCTTGCAAAATCCTGTCATTCTGGTTTTTAAGATTATTTTCCCTTCGACATTTCTTCAGCATGTTGCAATTTTTTTCAACAAAAGGACGCAATGTTTGTTTAGTTTTAGTTGAGAAATACAGTGCGGAAACAGGCACTTCGGCTCACCGGGTCCGCGCCGACCAGCGATCCCTGCACACTAACACTATTGTACACACACTGGGGACAATTTGCAATTTTACCAAAGCCAATAAATATACAAACCTCTATGTCTTTGGAGTTTGGGAGGAAGCTGAAGCATCCGGAGAAAACCTTTGTAGGTCACAGGGAGAACGTACAAACTCCGTACAGACAGCACCCATGGTCTGGATTGAACCTGGGTCTCTGGCGCTGTAAGGCAGCAACTCTACTGCTGCACCACCATGCTTTGTTTGACAAAACAATTCGATGTGTGTTACTACACGCACAATTTACTTTGGTTAAAAAAATTACACTGACAATCTCTTGAATTTATGTAAAGTTAAGTAGAATAATTGTAATCTCCTCAGCTCCCCCCAGATTCTATCTGTCATCCTACAAACTCGGGGTATTCTAATCTCCCAATCCACACATCTTTGGGATACGGGAGGAAAAGAGATTCTTGCTATTGAGGGAGTGCAGCGTAGGTTCACCAGGTTAATCCCCGGGATGGCGGGACTGCCATATGATGAAAGAATGGAACGACTGGGCTTGTATTCACTGGAATTTAGAAGGATGAGAGGGGATCTGAAAGAAACATATACAATTATTATAGTATAGTATTGGACAAGATAGATGCAGGAAACATGTTCCCAATGTTGGGGGAGTCCAGAACCAGGTGCACAGTTTAAGAATAAGGGGTAGGCCATTTAGAACTGAGATGAGGAAAAATGTTTTCATCTAGAGAGTTTTGAATTTGTGGAATTCTCTGTCTCAGAAAACCGTGGAGGCCGATTCACTGGATGCATTCAAAAGAGAGTTAGATATAGCTCTTAGGGCTAGCAGAATCAAGGGATAAGGGGGGAAAGCAGGAACGGGGCACTGATTGCGAATGATCAGCCATGATCACATTGAATGGCGGTGCTGGCTCGAAGGGCCGAATGGCCTACTCCTGCACCTATTTTCTCTGATTCTATGAAACCCAGAACAAACCCAGGTGGTTGCAGGTAGAACATGCAAACTTCACACAGACATCACCAAAGGTCGGGTTTTAAGTCCCTGACACTGAGAGGCAGTGCCTCTTCTCACTGTGCCCTGTGGCACATTTACTATGCAGTAGATCATAGGTTAACAGGGGAAATATTTAGAGTTTTTCACATTGCAAGTTAGTGTAATGAATGTCTTCAGCAAGATTTGTTGAATCAGCAGCTGATCCTTGCATGAAAGAGCTCTGAGACCAAGACTTTCATCATAAAAATCTCTTTTCTTGTTGTTTAGTATGGATGGATTTCGAGTGATGAAACTGAATGAAGTCATACGGCAAGGAGATTTGATCATTACCTGTACAGGTACTGGTGATATTCACTTGTAATTAACAGTCTGGTCTATCCATGCCAATACTGCATTCAGAATGAGTTATGGGATAGGTGAGGCTTGCTGAATAATTGAAAGATTTGAAATATCTGGTGTTTCAGATATTAGCTTTTATTTTCACTAAACACCATGTTTACTGACGTTTATTTGATAGTTAAAATAAAATTGTTTTTGTGTCAGTCCATTGAAACATGTCCAGTGAAAACATCCCTTAATCCATGCTCGTAAAGGTCGAATGAGAATTGAAATATTCACGGAATAACTATATTTTGATTTTTCCCATTATAATGAAGTGTTCTGTTGTGCTTCGAGAACCAAAACATTGAATGCATTTACCATTCAGAAATATCATAGTCACGCAGCATTGAAACAGACCCTTTGGCCCAACTTATCCATGCTGGCCAAGATCCCATGTAAGCTAGTCCTAATTGCCTGTAATAGTCCTACATCCCCTTCAAATGTATTTTAAATGTTGATGTTGTTGTTGTGACTGCCAGGCAGCTTGTTCCATGGATGTACCACCATCTCTATGAAGAAGTTGCCCCTCAGGTGCCTATAAATCTCTTTCCCTCACCCTAAACCTATGCTCACTAGTTTAATTCTTCTTCTTCTTGCGTATGGCGTGCACAGCCTAAAGTTGTAGGGCAACTTGTTCTATTTGATCTTATTTGATTGTGCACGCAAGGTTGATTGCATTCGTCGAAACAGGGCGGACCACGTGAAGGTTGCAATCTTTCACCCCACTAGTTTGATTGATTGAAAGACACAGCATTGAAACAGGCCCCTAAGCCCACCTAAGTCCATGCCAACTATCGATCACCTGTTCACACTAGTTCTATATTATCTCAATTTCGCTTCCACTCCCTACACACTAAGGACCATTTTCTGAAGCCTGTTAACCCACGCACCTGCACGTCTTTGGGATGTGGGAGAAAACCGGAGCATCCGTAGGAAACCCAAGGGAAAACGTCCAAACTCCACGCAGTGAGCACCCGAGTTCAGGATCGAACCCGGGTCTGTGGCACAGTGGGGCAGCAGCTCTCTGAAGTTCTAGATTTCTCATTCGTGGGAAAAAGACTGTGTACACCCTCCTTATTTCTGACACTTAATGACACGTGGTCACACTGACCTAGCAACCACACTTGTACACGGCAGATTTACTACTATGATTTCCACCACAATCCTGTCGGTCACAAATGACTCCATAATTTAGAGATAAAGTGTGGAAACAAGCCCTTCGGCCCACCGAGTCCTTGCCGACCAATGATCATTAGTTCGATGTCATCTCAGTTTTACATCCTATACAATGGGAGCAATTTACAGAAGCCAATTAACCTAAAAACCTGTACGTCTTTGGAGTGTGGAGGAAACCCGCGGTCACAGGAAGAACGTGCACAGACAGCACCTGAGGTCAGGATCAAACCCGGGTCTCTGGCGCTGTGAGGCAGCAACTCTACCGTTGTGCCACTGCGCCACCCTTGAAAGCTTAATCTTTGCACAATGCAAAACTTTAATTGTTTGTGCTGTGTGGCATTTTGCATACATGATGCTGTTCTACATTTAGGTAACAAGAATGTTGTGACCCGAGAACAACTTGACCGAATGAAAAATGGGTGCATTGTCTGCAACATGGGACATTCCAACACCGAGATCGATGTGGTAAGGGAGTGTTTATTGCTGAAGTACAAGGAGACGAGTATAAGTGTGTGGGGGGAAGAAAAATGTTGTGTTTCCGAGAGAGTGCAGAATCCTGCGATTTAAGTAGATAGTTCTTACATAAGATCTGGTCCTACACAATGCCAACGTGCAAACTGCGCACGAAAAGAGTGCCCAAGGTTAGGATTGAACCCTGGTCTCTGGCATTGTGAGGTAGCAGCACTACCAGCTGCGTCACTTGCCTCCCCCCACCCCTCCCCCCCCCTCCCCCCCCCCCCCCCCCTCCCCCCCCTCCCCCCTTCAATGTTGCGATTAGTCTTCATGCTCTATATTTTCAAATGTTTCTAACTATATATTCCCTCACAGGCCAGCCTGCGTACTCCTGAACTAACCTGGGAACGCGTGAGGTCTCAAGTCGACCATGTGATCTGGCCAGACGGGAAGCGGGTCGTGCTTCTAGCCGAGGTTTGTAACTTTCACCCAAGCACGCGCCGTGAGTAATTACTCAGGGTAGGCAGTCAGCTGGCTTAAAAAAAAATTTAAACCGCGCGTGCGCAGATTGTTCTCTTCGTAAAAAAAAAATAAGTAACGATTCAATTTTCCCAAGGCTTCTCAATCTCTTTCATTTTTAAATTACTGAATGGGTGGGGGACGGAGGATCAAGGCAGGTGGATAGATGGTGGGAAAAACGGGAGCTCACCGGGACGTTGAACGAGTTGTCATCTTATTGAATGACAATACTAATTCAAGGGTCCAATTGGAGGGAGAGTTCCTTTCACAGCGTGTGGAGAGTCTGCGCCAGGGGTTGAAGATGCGAGAAGGCAGAAGTGTTGAGAAGGAGAGGGTCGAAGATCATATCAGTAACTCACTCACCGCTGCCACAGCGCTCCGGGCACGGACTGCAGAACTGGCCGCCACTTTCCGGGGATAGAAGCAGCTTGGGTCGACACCAGAACCGGCTGCCCTTCAGCGCCTTCTGATCACCTCTGGCAGTGCTCTTCGTCTGAACATCTCTCACCTGCCGCTCGCCGGTTTCGCTCATGTCAACCGCGTCCCGCAAATCCTTAAATTCCCACAGCCAAGTAACCTCAACTGGTCCCGTGAACGTGCTGTCGGAATTTAAAGATTTGCGGTAAGCCGGCTGGCGAACGGCAGGTGAGAGATGTTCAGACGGAGAGCACAGCCAGAGGTGAGTGGGGACCGGCTGAAGTGGCTGAAGTGGCAGGGTCCCGGCGGCCACCCGCAGTCACCCGAGCTGCTTCCTTCCTCGGAAGTGGCGGCGAGTTCAGCTGTCCGTGCCCGGAGCGCTGCGGCAGCCACCCAAGCTAATTCACTCCCCGGCCACAATGAAACCATATAGCAATTACAGCACGGAAACAGGCCATCTCGGCCCGTGCCGAACACTTACTCTCACCTAGTCCCATCTACCTGCACTCACGTGGCAAGTGGGTTACTGACCCCAATCCCCTCCTTCACAACGCTAGACTCCCCAAACACTGTGAACGGAGCTCTCCCCCCACCCCGGGAAATACAGTATTTAAAAACATAAAGCACCAAGAATTTTGGTAAATTAAGTCCATTCTTCACTCTTTGTTTCCTGAGATACTATTAAAATAATGGCAATCCATATTTGAAAATCCTGCCAAGAAACTCGCGCTGCGCCTGCGCAGTGCTGCAAAGGCAGAATTTCTGCTGCCTTCAGCTTCCCTTGAAACTGACGGCTCAGGCAGCGCTGACGGCACGTGGGCTGCACAGACCTTCGCGTGTTACAAGCGCTGCGGATGAAAGGCACGGAGAATTATGCCTACCTACCATGCCTTTACAATTTATATTTAATAATTGCCATTTCATAATTTTAGTCAGGGTAGGCAGTGCCTACCTTGCCTACCCTGACAGCACGTGCCTGCTTTCACCCTGCCTGCATTGTAACATCTCGGCCACGTGAAGGCAAAGACACTTCACAGGAGCACATCTGTGGAAGGCACAATGCGCTTATTTACCTTGTTCCTAAAGTGGGCGTGAATTTTCGGTTGCAATGTTTATCTGATTTCAATTCGAACAAAGAACAGTGCAGTACAGGAACAGGCCCTTCGGCCCACATTGTCCATGCCGGACATGATTCTTGATCAGAGGTTATGGGAAGAAGACAGGAGATTGGGGTTAGGAGGGAGAGATAGATCAGCCATGATTGAATGGCGGAGTAGACTTGATGGGAATATTCCTTATGAAAGTTAAACTGATCTTGTCTGCCTGCGCGTGATCCACATCCTTCCATTGGTTGCACTTCCTCTTCTTTTTGTGTCGGTCTTGTTACAAATGTTGACCTCGCTGTCATCGTCCGTCCTGAAAGGGGCGTGAGCTTCAGGCGACAATCGGTGGGAGCCATCACTTGTCGCAATAGATGATGGTGGTAGCAGAATTAGCTCAGGATACCCCCAGTTTCCAGCCCCGCGACGTGGACACTTCTACTATGGGACCATTGGTTGCATTACAATGCTGAGGACTATATTCTGCTCTATATTTCCCCTTCACCCTACCAATTGTACTTGAATATGGCTTAGTTTATTTATGTTTACTGTTATCGGAGTTGTTTAGAAAGCTTGCAAAACAAAGGTTTCCACTGCATCTTGGTACACATGACAATAATAAACCTGAACCAGAATATCCATGTGCCTATCTAAAGGCATCTTAAACGCCACTATCGTATCTGCCTCCACCACCATCCCAAGCAGCGCGTTTCACGCACCCACCACCCGCTGTGTAAAAAATAAACTTTGATTCAGCAGTTTTCTCTTATTTTCGATGAATGAAAATACCATACATAAATGCAAGCTTTCTTTTAGCTTACTACTAAAATGAAAGGAATAAGCAGAAAATACTGCAGGTATAAAATGGTGCCAGAGAATTCTGCAGACTCACTGTGGCCCCAGTTGGCCTATTGATTACCTCTGTAGAGTTCAACAAAGCATTACAGAGTACTCTTGAGAAAGAATTTGCCTGCCACGGGTAGAATGGGAACACTGAGAGCTGAAGGGACAAGTTTAGCTAGGTGGTTTACAATGCCAGTTATCGATAGAATTGAGACTGCATTTACAAGTTCACAAGTTATAGGAGTAGAATTAGGCCATTCAGTCCATTGCTTCCGCCATTCAATCATGACTGATCTCTGCCTCCTAATCCCATTTTCCTGCCTTCTCCCCATAACACTTGACAACCGTTCTAATCAAGAATTTGTCAATCTTTGCCTTAAAAATATCCACTGACTTGGCCTCCACAGTCCTCTGAGTTCCACAGATTAACTACTCTCTGACTAAAGAAGTTCCTCCTCGCCTCCTTTCTAAAAGAGCACCCTTTAAATCTGAGCCCATGACCTCTGGTCCTAGACTCTCCCACCAGTGGAAACATTCTTTCCATATTCTCTCTATTTATGCCTTTCATTTTTTTAATTAAAAAAAAAAAATTTTAAGTAGGTTCGGGAGGAGGCCATTCGGCCCTTCGGCCCTTCGAGCCAGCACCATTCAATATGATCATGGCTGATCGTTCGCTATCAATAACCCGTGCCTGCCTTCTCCCCATATCCCTTGACTCCACTAGCCCCTAGAGCTCTATCCAACTCTCTCTTAAATCCATCCAGTGATTTGGCTTCCACTGCCCTCTGTGGCAGGGAATTCCACATATTCACAACTCTCTGGGTAAAAAAGTTTTTTCTCAGCTCAGATTTAAATTACCTCCCCTTTATTCTAAGACTGTGGCCCCTGGTTCTGGACTCACCCAACATTGGGAAACTCACCCAACATTATTCTGTAGATTTCAATGAGGTCCCCCCTCAACCTTCTAAACTCCAGCGAGTAGAGGCCTCAAACATTCCTCGTAAGCTATCCCACTCATTCCTGGAATCAAATAAACCACGTCTAGTCCCTCTCCAGAGCCACCACATCCTTCCTCAGATATGGGGAGCAAATAAATGATGCTGCAAGTGCAGTTATCTCATGTAGAGTGGTGTTTCGCATGGCAGCTTCTTGGCATCAGACTGGCCTGAAAGAAAACTGACTAGACAGATAGCCTCTCCTACAACCTGAGTGGAGAAATAATGTGTTTGTGCAACAGAAGATATTCGGGCAGTTGATGGAGTGGCGGGATTATTTTTGGATTTTCCCCCAGCAATTCTGTGGTGACCCTTGATTCCAAGAGATTCAGGAGAGATTATTTATCATGTGCATCGACTATGCATGGATGTTTGGTTTATTGTCACGTGTTCTGACATGCAGTGAAAAGCTTTTTGGTTGCATACGATCCAGTCAGCGGAAGGATTGTGCACGATTATAATCAAGCCGCCCGCAGTGTGCAGATGCAGCATAATCATAATAGTACTTTATTAGCCAAGTATGTTTTGCAACATACGATGAATTTGATTTGCCATACAATCATACCAATAACGAGCACCAAGACACCCAAATACATTTTTAACATGAACAACCACCACAGCAACTCCCCAACATTCCTTGCTATGATGGAAGGCAACAAGGGTTCAATCTTCTTCCCTTCTTTGTTCTCCCACGGTCGGGGCACTCGAACCTTCTGTTGTCGGGGCGATCTTGGCTCCCGCTGCCAGTGGTTGAGCCCTCCACGTCGGGGCGATCAAGCTCCTGCATCGGGGGGATCTCAGCTCCCCTGTGCCGGGCGATCGGACCCCGGGTCAGGGCTAGTCAAACCTTCTGCGACTTGGAGCTTCCCGACATCAGTCTCTACCCGAGACCGCGAGCTCCTCGATGGTGAAATCCGCAGGCCGCGGTTGGAGCATCGATCCCAGGCAAGGAATCACAGGTTCCGATGGTAAGTGCACAGCCCCGCGGTGGGGCTCGAACTCAATCTCGAGCAAGGCCTCCAGCTCATGATGTTAGGCCGCAGAGCGACCGGAGAGACGATCCGGAAAACAGTCGCATCTCTGGCAAGGTAAGAGACTGAAAAAGGTTTCCCCCGTCCCCCTCCCCCACTCTCCTCATAAAACAAACCAGAGAAATTTAAAGCATACTTTTAAAACACACTAAAAAATAACAAAAAAGACTAAAAGGCAGACAGACTGTTGGCGAGGCTGCCATTGCTGATGGCCTCCCGGTGGATGGGACGATAAAGGGAATAACATTCACTGCAAGATAAAGTCCAATTAAAGATAGTCCGAGGGTCTCCAATGAGGTAGATGGGAGGTCAGGACTGCTCTCCAGCTGGTGATAGGATGGTTCAGTTGCCTGATAACAGCTGGAAAGAAACTGTCCCTGACTCTGGAGGTGTGTGTTTTCACACTTCTGTACCTCTTACCTGATGGGGGAGGGTAGATGTGGGAGTGACCATTGTGAGACTCATCCTTGACTATGCTGGCGGCCTTGCCGAGGCAGCGTGAGGTGTAGATGGAGTCTGTGGACGGGAGGTTGGTTTGTGTGGTGGTCTGGGCCACGTCCACAATTCTCTGCAATTTCTTGCGGTCTTGGATGGAGATGCAGATTATTTCTGCAGCAAGTAAGAATCTCATTATTCCGTTTTTGTACATATGACAATAAAACACTTTTGACTCGTGCACTGGCTACGCATGGGGGTGGAAGATTGCAACATTCATGTGGTCCGCCCTGTTTCGACGAATGCAATCAACCCGGTGTGCACAATCAAATGAGATCAAATAGAACAAGTTGTCGTACAACTTTCGGCTGTGCACGCCATACGCAAGAAGAAGAGGCTATGCATGGATGTCACTGACCTGTGGATGTTTGTACTGGGTTTCTGTTCCACCATGTAAACACTGAAAAGCAAGTGACTGGCGAGGATGAACAACTTAAAATGTCAGCTTAATAATTTTCCTTTTTTGTTTGGTTCAGGGTCGTCTTCTTAACTTAAGCTGTTCAACTGTGCCTACCTTTGTGCTTTCAATCACAGCGACCACTCAGGTAGGTGAATTGTGCAAAGCAAATAACAAAGCACTTGTGATGTTCTGGTCAGAACCCACTGGAACAGGAAATCTGTCTTTCTCCGATAACCTCCATGTCTGTTCGTGTGTTTGTCTAAATGCCGCATAAACATTGTATCTGTTTCCCCCAACTCTTGCAGTGCACTCCAGACACCGGACACTCTTTGTGTAGAGAGAAACTTGCCTCGTACATCTCCTTTCTAATCATTTTAAACCCCCACTCACCCTAAACCTATGCCCTCTCGTATTTGATCTTTGCAACCGGTGAAAAGGACTTTGATTGATTGAAAGGTACAACTTGGTAACGGGTCCTTCTGCCCAACAAGTCCATGCCAACCATCGATCATCCATTCGCTGGACCACTGCCCAGTCCATCACCGACTCTGACCTCCCCACCGTCGAAGGGATCTATCGAAGTCGCTGCCTCAATAAGGCGGCCAACATCATCAAAGACCCACACCATCCTGGCCACGCACTCATTTCACCACTACCATCGGGAAGAAGGTACAGGAACCTGAAAACTGTTCCAGGTTCAGGAACACAGCCTTCAGGCTATTAAACACGACAACAAGTAACCTCTGATCTGCAACATTACTATTATTGCACTATATTTGTTTATTTATTGCGTATGCGTGTGTATGTATATAAACACACTGAACTTTTTTTCTTTTTTTCTCCTGTTATGTACTATGTTTACATATTCTGTTGTGCTGCAGCAAGTAAGAATGTCATTGTCCTATCTGGGACACATGACAATAAAGCACTCTTGACGACTCTTGATACTAGATCTTTGTCATCCCACTTTCTCATCCTCATCTGATACTCTAGGAGCAATTTACTGAGGCCGATTAACCTACAAACCCACACGTCATAATTTTCAGGAGTGGAATTAGGCCATTCGGCCCATCAAATCTTCTCCACTATACAATCTTTCTTTCCCTGTCAACCCCATACTCCTGCCTTCTAATCAAGAAGTGATTCTAACGCACTTACTAATCAAGAATCTGTCAATCTCCACTTTAAAAATATCCATTGACTTGGCCTCCACCGCCGTCTGTGGCAATGCACTCACCACCTGACGTCTTTGGGTTTTGGGGGGATGGGGAACTGGAGCACCCTGTGAAAAGCCACATGGTCACAGGGAGAATGTGCAACCTCCTTTCAGATAGGACCTGAGGTCAGGGTGGAACCTGGATCTCTGACGCTGCGGAAGAGGCTCTGCCAGCTGCACTATTTGACCTTGACTAATCTTATTTTCGTACGTTTTGATTCTTATGTTGTTGTTGTGTGCTTTAAGACCAGCCAGTTTCAGTCATCTCATGGACTGCATCTGGTTAGCGACGAAGATAATCATCCCTGCTGCGTTACGTGTGGAAATAGACGCACACAGAAACCCATTAATCAACTCCAAGACGGGGCCAAATTTTCCTGAAGGGAGTGTTGGTTAAAACAGGCAGGTCTCTGTTTCCTTGTCACAAGTCCCAGTGCCCCACTGTGGCAGCTGCCAAGCCAGTAAACCTCTTCAAAGGATAATGCTGAAATATGAAAAACAACATTTAATCCCCACTTAAACAAAGGTCAAATTCCCAGAAAAGTAAATGGCTTTATGTCAGTCCAGCTTATTGCATACGTTAGTGACTTGAACTGATCTCTGTGCAGGCTCTGGCTCTAATCGAGCTCTACAATGCACCCGAGGGCCGGTACAAACAAGATGTCTACCTTCTCCCCAAGAAGATGGGTAAGCGGTAATGTCCTTGTCATTGAATGAGGAGAAATGGGAAGTGTGGCATGGTGTAGTGCGGTAGTGGGACATAAGATTCTGAAGTTTTAAAGGTTGTTTAGTTTAGAGATACAGCATGAAAACGGGGCCCACCGAGCCAGCGATGGCCCATACCCTAGCTTAGTCTAGTTTAGAGATACAGCGGGGAAACACGCCCTTCAGCCCATTGAGTCCGCATCGACCTGCAATCCCTGCACACCAACACTCCTACACACATCAGGCACAATTTATAATTACACCAAGCCAATTAACCTACAAACCCGTACGGGTGTGGAGGAAAACTGGAGAAAACACACGCACGTCACGGGGAGAACGTACCCGTAGTCAGGATCGAACCTGGGTCTCTGGCGTTGGTTTTTCGCTTGGTAAATAATTCAGTTGATGGCCAGGAAACTTGCAGTGAGTGTTGAAAATTCAGATGTCATATACTTCTCTCCAGAAACTAACATCTAAATCTTGTGTCTGTACAGATGAGTATGTGGCCAGTCTGCATTTGCCCACCTTTGATGCTCACTTGACGGAATTGTCTGACGATCAGGCAAAATATCTTGGCCTGAACAAAAATGGACCTTTCAAACCGAATTACTACAGGTACAGCTAAATATCATGGACCTTACAGCTGATGTATGCATTTAATGGCCATGTTTAATGTTTCCAAAGTGGCATTGACCTAAGTTGACGGAGCAGGAAACCGTTGAATATCCTTGAGACCATTAGTCTTCAATTATGGTCATTATAGTTATAAAAACAATATAATTAAAATGTATGCCAAGTGCTGGAGCAACTCATCGGGTCAGGCAGCATCTCTGGAGATAGGTGACATTTCAGGTCAGGACCCTTCTTCAGACACAACCTCATCTACCCATGTTCTCCACAATTTCTGGTGTTTTATAAATTACAATATAGGAGGGTCCTTAGCCCTGATTTAACGTCATTGTTCCAGCCTTCGTCACGCCAAATGGCTGAGTTTGCAGAGTGTCATGACACCTATTTAACGTTTAGCTCGGATGTTATCGTCTCAGTTGTTATTCTGCATGAAACACATTCACTGCAGGACAGGGCAGGAAATGAATCTGATTCTTGTGATCCGGATGCATACTGTCATTACTGACTAAGCCATCAGGGGGAGCTGTTTGCACATATTTAACTTGCTCCACCTTTACTCTGCTTGTATAATTTTTAGCTTCCCACCATGTGCAGCCGTTATAATAATCCTGAAATCCCTGTAGGAAAGAATTTTAATTACTTAATAATCCAGTAATTTGCAGCGTAATGAGAGTGACTTGTTTGTTCCTTGGGTTCTCATCAAAGTTATCATCTGACATTAATTCTGTCATGAAGGTGAACAGGTAGTCATTCAATGCATTCCTTCTGTAAACCACCATCTTGCAGGTCCTTGTGTCTCTATTCATTAAATGAGTTCAGGAAAGCTTCAAGGTGTTGACAATGAACATTCAAAATAAGATCATTGCCTCCGGGCACCACACCCTGCATTTACTTGCATTGCATGGCACAAATCCACTAACAGTCTGCTGTTTAATGTTTCCTTGTGGTACAGAGTTGTACAGCATGGAAACAGGCCCTTCGGCCCAACTCGTACATGCCGATCAAGATGCCCCATCTAAACCAACCCCACCTGCCTGCATTTTGCCCATGTGCCTCTTATCACACACAGTTCGCATAATGAGTGTCATAACAAGGAACTGTAGTTGCTGATTAATACACAAAAAGTCACACAGTGCTGGAGTAACTTAGCGGGTCAGGCAGCATCTGTGGAGAATGTAGATAGGTGATGTTTTGGGTTGAGACCCTTCTTCAGACTGATTGTGGGTGGAGTGGGGCGGAAGAAAAAAGCTGAAAGAGGGTTTGAAGAAATTAATTTAGTTTATTGTCACGAGTACCGCGGTACAGTGAAAAGCTTCTTTTGTTGCGTGTTATCCAGTCAGTGAAGAGATGACATGATTAAAATCAAACCGTCCACAGTGTACAGATACAGGATAAAGGGAATAACATTTAGTGCAAGATAAAGTCCAATTAATGACAGTCCGATGATCTCCAATGAGGTGGATGATGGGTCAGGACCGCTCTCTAGTTTTGGTGATAGGACGGTTCAGTTGCCTGATAACAGCGAGAAAGAAACTGAATCTGGAGGTAGACATTTTCAAACTTCTGTACGTACCTCTTGCCTGGTGGGAGAGGGGAGAAGAGGGAGTGACTGTAGTGAGACTGGTCCTTGATTTTGCTTCTGGCCTTGCCGAGGCAGCGTGAAGGATGGGGTTGTGTTTAATTAGAAACATAGAAAATAGGTGCAGGAGGAGGCCATTTGGCCCTTCGAGCCAGCACCGCCATTCATTGTGATCACGGCTGATCGTCCCCAATCAATAACCTGTGCCTGCTTTCTCCCCATATCCCTTGATTCCACTAGCCCCTAGAGCGCTATCTAACTCTCTCTTAAATCCATCCAGTGATTTGGCCTCTACTGCCCTCTGTGGCAGGGAATTCCACAAATTCACAACTCTCTGGGTGAAAAACATTTTTTCTCACCTCAGTCTTAAATGGTCTCCCCTTTATTCTTATGGGCCTGTCCCACTTTCACAACCTAATTCATGACCTCAGTCGAGGTTGCCCTTGACTCATACTCGCAACATGGTGGTCACGAGATCGAAGGAGGTTGTAGGTTGGTCGTGATGCTAGTCGTAGGTACACGTGGCATCAAGTAGGTCGGGGCGTTTTTCTAGCCTGATGAAAAATGCCCACGAGTAAAAAAGGTCGTGAATTAGGTCGTGAACATGGGACAGGCCCTTAAGTGGCCCCTATATTCTAAGACTGTGGCCCCTATTCTAAGACTGTGTCTTGGGTTGAAACAATGCAAATCATTCAAGCACAAGAGAACCCTCTTTAATCCAAAACAATTTGCTTCTCTCCAGGTATTAGCGGGACCAGAATCCAAATGGTTGAAACCAGGACCAAGTTGTCCAAAGCCTCGATAGAAGAATGTATAGTAGGAGCAAGCCTAGCTGTTTGAATGCTCGCTAAATGTAATTGAAGAGCATTTCTGCGCAGCTAGGCATCTTATTTCTTTAACAGCCTGTCTTTTGCTTGTATTTTCTTTTCTATTCTAATTACAAATGAGTGTTTTGATTTATAATTTACTGCCGAGAGATATAACTGTCTCACTGCATTGTGACAGTGCTGTCTTTGTGAAATCACTTGAACCTGTATGATATGATTGTACTGTAATTTAAAATAATTATCTTTGTTTGCTTTGTTTTTTTTTCTGTTAGTTTTAGTCCACAGCCTGAGCTTAAAGCTCAGTTTGGCCTCAGTTCCAAAAGATGCTCTTGATTTTAACCATGATTTAAAAAAAAAAATCCTGTACCTGGTGGTCATTGGATCCTATTTGGCAATTGCCACTTTTGTCGTCTGATACTTCTGTCTTTCCCTGAATCAGTGCTGACCATATTAAATGACGAGTATCAAGTTTTAAACTAACCAGTCAGTACAAAAGCAGCTGTAAATATCACTGTGTTACCAAAAACAAGATGTGAAATGGTTTTGTTTGAGAATTTCAGTTTTGCGTTTCCCTCTCCCTCTAGTGCTACCCTTGTACGCCTTAATATAGCGGCACCATAAATGACTACATTTCCGATCGTGAATCGTTATCAATCAGGCAAAGAAAACTAAAGCTTGCATCTGTTAATTCGGTGGGGAAAAATAAGTTTGACAGGTCAGTCTTCGAAATCTGGTCATTTATATTTTGACAAAATCAAACTGGGACAAGATTGTGCCATATGGAGTCCGTGGCCTCTGAATCCTCGTGGCTTCTTATCCCACAGACACTTGTTGCATACAACACGCACACAAAACATTTCCCAGATTATGTACCGTTTGTGATGGAGCTTTTTTTTAAAAAAAAACACCAGCAAAATCTTGGTGCATTTTCAGAACCTTATGCGAGCACTAGATGGTGACCTCTCAATGCTGTGGGGTTTATGTCTTTGAGGTTGGATACCCAATCGTGGGACCAGAAAGTACTTTCACTCCAGTTACATGAAAATATATATTTTAAAAAAAATAATAAAGAATTTAAAAATCATTATATAAACACAAATTGTTTTTACTCAAAAATGCCTCTGCTGTTTTATGTGATGTGACGGAGATGAGACGAACTATGTAGGTACTGATTTACCAAAAAAGACACAGAGTGCTGAAGTAACTCAGCGGGTTCATGCAAGGTCTGTGGATGACGTGGACAGGTGACGTTTTGGTTCGGACTCTTCTTCAGACTACATTGGTTAAATTATTGGGTTGGTTACTAAGGTAACCGACCCAATCGGCCTTTTTCCAACAATCTATCAAATAACCCCCTCGCCTGTTACAGGCCCTGCACTGTCCTACCCCTCTTTCCCAGCTTTCTTTCTTGCCCTCCCCGCAATCAGTCTGAAGAGGGGTCCCTGACCCAAAACATCACCGATGCAAGTTCTCCAGAGATGCTGCCTGACCCACTGAGTCATTAAAGTATTGATATGGCTACATAAGCAAAGAACCTTCACTTCTGTCACTTTTTGTCCAGGTGCTGTATCTTTACTAGTCCCACCTGCCTGCATTTGGCCCATATCCCTCTAAGCCGTGTTAGGGAAAGGTGGTTAGGAATTATAAATAGGATTGACAGATTTAAAAAAAAAAAAAAAAAAAAAAATCTGTTGCAAATGAGATGTGAAATCAGCAGAATTGATTAAATGAAACTGTTGAATCCTACGCAGAACAGTGCAGGAGGCAATGGAGAGAGAGAGAGTCATATAGTACAGGTAAAGGCCTTTTGGCCCAAGTCGTCCATTCTTAACCTTTTCAAACTTATTTCCTTTGGTTCTTGATTTCCCCTCCCCTGGTGAACAACTATGTGCATTCACCCTATCTATTCCCTTCATGATTTCTCACCCCTCAGCCTCCCGAAGTCAAAAGAACCTCTCCCTACAGCTCAGGCCCTCAAGTCCTGGCAACATTCTTGTAAATCTTCTCTGCACTCCTTCCAGCTTAGTGACATCCTGTAGCAAGGTTGACCAAAACTGAACATACTATTCCAAATGTGGCCTCACCAATGTATTGTACAACTGCAACTTAAAGACTGGAACAAAGAATAAAGTGATGGTGTCTGGAAGTTGGGGACCACTGAATGGAGATGTTCTGAAAGCCCAGGCTTGCTTCGATCTGAAGAAGGGTCCAGAACGGTGCCTGTCCATACCCTCCACAGATGCTGCCTGAACCGCTAAATTCCTCCAGCATTTGTGCTTTTACTCAAAATTCCAGCATTGCAGTTCTTTGTGTCTCACTTTCTTCGATCAGCGTTGTGTGACTCACATGACCTTGGTAAGAAAGAATGTGCTGGAGTTGGTGAGGCAGCATCTCTGCGGAACGTGGATGGGCAATGATTTGGGTCGGGACCCTTCTGGGGACTTGAAACATCAAGATGTGGGCACGGGTACAAAGGTAAGGCCTCTGCTGAGGACTGAGGAGATAAATTGGTGCGAGTCCAGCAGGGGAAGGGGATGTGGGGCAGAAAGGGGAGGGGGAAGTACGGGGTGTTAGAGGTTGCGTAAAATTGGAGAATTCAATGTTCATACCATTGGGTTGGAAGCTCCCCATTCAGAATATGAGCAGCATTGCTGCTGGAGATTACTTTCAAGAGTGCATTGTTTGAATTGTTAGTGTTTGAAATGTTTCCTCTATTTAATAATTCACTATTATAAAACTTATCATATATAACTATTCTACCTGAATGTCACCCATTCCTTCTCTCCAGAGGAGCTGCCTCACTAAGTTATTTCAGCATCTTGTGTCTATCTTTGATTTAAACCAGCATCTTCAGCTCTTTCCTGCACACTTCCTGAATCCTATCCCTTTATCATGCACGCTCTTTGTATAACTTTAGCCTATTGTTCCCTGCTTCCTAGTTACAGTATTGGGGGACCATCAAGAAGCTCGGTGACTAAACTTACCTGTTGTTTTGCTTATTTCTATAAAATGTTTAAAATCACTGCTGTATAAAAACTGATCACTACAAGTGTTGGAAACAAATGTTGTGTGGGAGTGAAGATGGACACAAAAAGCCAAAGTAACTCAGCGGGTTAGGCGACATCTCTGGAGAAAATGAATAGGTGACGTTTTGGGTCGAGACCTTTCTTCAGACTGAGAGTCAGGAAGAGAGACCTGAGCAACATGAAAAGATACGTAGAAGAAATGAATGAAATGTACGAAATGAAAAGACAAATCAAAGCCAGCATTGAAGATCAAGGAAACGTGGAGCCCACAATGATCCATTGCTGGCTGTGGAGAAGGTGATAAGGAGTGTGACAGTGAAACTCTGCAGGATGACAGTTAACCAATATGACGACTAGGGTGGGCGCAAAGAGGGATGCAAGTTGGAGAAATCAATATTCATACCGCTGGGTTGTAAGCTGCCCAAGTGATAGATGTTCCTCTAATTTGTGTGTGGAGGACAGTTTGACAGTGGAGGAGGCCCAGGTCAGAATGAGAAGGGCAGTGAAAGTGTTTAGCAACAGGGAGTTCACATTGTGTGTTGTTGTACATCGTGTGGTTTGATGCAGCCACAGTCCTTGAATCAGTAACTTCCTCTCTGCTGTAGATCTGCCCACATGCAAAACCAGCATCAATATAACTGAGCTGAGCACTAGTTTTAACCACAGATCTTTGGTTTTAACTAGAATTTAATGTGTTTTCTTAACCACCACCGCAGTTATATAAGGGTTGATTTGTTCTGACGATAAGAATAATTGGTCAAAGCTGTTTAACAAAAAGTTAAGTGGCCAATGGATGAATTATTTAAAGTCTCAATTATCTTCATCTAATTTGGACATTAGCTCATTGATTTCTTCAGACTTCGAGACTTCTGTTATGCATATTTGATTATTTTTTTAAAGTTTCTTTCCTTTTCTTTAATGGAATGCTGAAGTTAATAATGACATTTATCTCAAGTAGATTTAAGATTAGCACAGTGGCGCAGCAGGTGAGCTGGTTTGATCCTGGCCTCCGGTGCTGTCAGTGTGGAGTTTGCACGTTCTCTCTGGGTCAGTGCAAGTTTTTTTTTGTCTGGGTGCTCTGATTTCCTCCCACATCCCAAAGACGTGTGAGTTTGTGGGACAATTGGCCTCTGTAAATTGCACCTGGTGTATAGGGAGTGGAGTCCCAAATAACAATAAGTTCAGATTTGTTACCTTTGCTTTCTCTCTGATTTATCTTGGTGTGGAATTAACTGGTTTATGCCAGTCAATGTGACAACTGCATGGATAATGTTTCCCCATCTCTGCTAGACGCCACACATGAAACAACTTGCACAACTCTGAAATGGGGCCCTTCGATCTGTCACCTCCAAGCGAAGCGAAACCTTGTACTCTGATCTAGTTTGCCTGCAGTAGGTCCATTTCCTTCAGTGCTTTGCATACTTAAGGGTCTAAATATAATACAGTAAACCTTTGTTGTAACGGGGAGAATGGTGTCCGTTATAGCTGATTGTCTGCTACAACAGAGTGTAATATGTGGCGTTTCATGTGTAGAGACCCAACAATAACATTTAGGCTGAGCAGGGATTGCACTGACAGAGGCGCCTTTTTTCAGCTGAAACATTAAAGCACGGTGGCGCAGCGGTAGAGTCGCTGCCTTACAGCTACAGCGCCAGAGACCCGGGTTCGATCCTGACTACGGGGTGCTGTCTGTACGGAGTTTACACCTTCTCCCCGTGACCCGCTTCGGTTTCCTCCCACATTCCTAAGACGTACAAGTTTGTTGGCTAATTGGCTTGGTATAAATGTAAATCATGAATAGTGTGTGTGTAGGATAGTGTTAGTGTGCGGGGATCGCTGGTCGGTGCGGACTCGGTGGGCCGAAGGGCCTGTTTCCGTGCTGTATCTCTAAACTAACCTAAACTAAGCAAAGGTCCAAGGGCGAGGAAGTGGCACGGGGTGGCGTCGGCAGCCCGGCCTGGCAGTGAAGTTCGGTCAGTCTCTCCGCTATAGTCGGTGCGATATAAAGAGAGGGGATCTTATTGAAATATATAACATTCCTAAGGGATTGGACAGGCTAGATGCAGGAAAAATGTTTCCCATGTCGGGGGAGTCCAGAACCAGGGGTCACAGTTTAAGAATAAGAGGTAAGCCATTTGGGACTGAGATGAGGAAAATCTTTCTCACCCAGACAGTTGTGAATCTGTGGAATTCTCTGCCACAGAAGGTAGTGGAGGCCACTTAACTGGATGTATTCAAGAGAGAGTTAGATAGTCTTAGGGCTAATGGAATCAAGGGATATGGGGAGAAAGCAGGAACGGGAACTGATTCTGGATGATCAGCCATGATCATATTGAATGATGGTACTGGCTCGATGGGCCGAATAGCCTACTCCACCTATTTTCAATGTTTCTATAAAGAGGTCTGTAAAAACAAGGTGTTTCCTGTAATTGTATCGGACTCCACCACTCATTTATCATTCAAGTCCGTGTGGTCCATCAACCACTTTCTTCAAATCAAATTAAAGAATATTTTTCAGGAACTTCATGAGTTCCCCAAATTCAAAACCAAATGACACGTCAATTTAAAAAAAATATTCATTCATAAGGTCATAAGTGCATAAGTATGATATGGAGTGGAGCTAACTGAAATTAACATCTACCGAAGTTTACAAGAATCTTCCACCAGGGGGTGGGATACACCCACAGCATGCCTATATGCTGTGATTTTTAACGTTTTTACAATTTTTTTTAGCTTGTCTTTTACACTCTTTATCTAGCTTTTTTAAGGCAATTTTTCCTGAGAGATACCTGCAGAGGCTTATAATTGGGCTCACCATACAGCAACTAAAAGTCTTATTTTAAATATTGTGTTACTCCATTTGAAACAAGGGAAACCATGTAAGCATTAATGCAAGACGATCCTTCTAGGAAAACTGGAGGAATCACCTTTTGTAGTTGGAATGTTAGGGGCATTAATGAGCCAATTAAAAGGGATAAGGTCTTAGCCCATCTAAAATCTATTAATACTGATACAGGAGATGCATCTTAAGGATGGAGCTCATAACAGGCTGAAGGCTAACGGGATTGGTCAATTATATCATTCTACTTTCCTCTCTAAAGCTAGAGGTACTGCAATCATAATTCGTAAAGGCACACCATTCAAACACAAAGCCACCATAGCCGGTAAGGAGGGTAGGTACATTATAGTATCTGGGGAGTTATACTCAACCCCACTTACTATGGTGAATATCTATGCCCCTAATTTTGACAACCCACAATTTTTTAATAAAATAATTAACATAATCTCAGACTCCACCCAGCAAAATCTGATAATTGGAGGAGACTTCAATTGTGTACTGGACCCATATCTGAATAAATCTTCACAGCAATATAATACAAAATCAAAATCCAGCGAACTTCTAAACACTAACATAAAAAAGATAAACATAACCGACGTATGGAGGATTGTTAATCCATCCGGAAGATAATATTCTTTTTATTCAGCCGTTCACAAAACGTATACACGTATTGATTATTTTCTGGTGGGCACAAAATTGATCCCTTTTACAATTAATCCCAAATATCATAATAATATTATTTCCGATCATTGGCCATTAACATTCTCCTTAAAATTAGAAGGAATGCATAACAAAAAAATGTTCTGGAGATTTAATCCACAAATATTAACTGACTCAGGTTTCTGGTGAGTATCTGAAGCAACAGATGGAACTATTTTATGAGACAAATGACACACCTGGTATTTCGGCCTCTTTATTATGGGAATCTTTTAAAGCCTTTATCAGAGGTTCTATTATCTCATATCAAACTTATCAGAATAAAAAAAACAGGTCGGAACAATTGGAATTAGAAGAACAGATTAAACAGCTTGATTTAGAAAATGCTACTGATCCATCTATTGTCAAACCCAATAAGATAGCAGTGTTACAATTCAAGTTTAATCAAATTCTTTCCGCAAGAATTATTAAGTTATTTGGTGATAAACCGCATAAACTTCTGGCACATCAGCTGAGAAAAATGGAAAAAGATCACACCATCCAAAAAATTAGATCAGAAAAAGGTGAGCTGCTTACACTCCCTAAAGATATCAATGAAAGAGTTTTACAATTCTATCATAATGTATACACATCTAAAACTTCATAAGAAACAATACAGATTAAAAACTTCCTTGACAATTGCAACCTTCCATCACTCAATGCGGTGGAACGAGAAGAATTAGGAGCGCAGATTAAAGTAAAATATATTGAAGAGACCATTAAATCACTGAATAATGGCAAAACTCCAGGCCCAGATGGGTTCAGTAATGAATTCTATTAAAAAATTCATGAATTAATTTCCTCTCGTTTACAAGCCCTTTATATTTACGCATTTAAAGAACAGACGTTACCACAAACTTTAGCCAAATCAGCTATTACATTGATACCCAAAAAAGACAAAGATCTTGAAGAGCCAGGATCATATACAGCAATAGCTCTTTTAAATGCAGACCAGAAAATATTAGCTAAAACCCTGGCAAGAAGACTAAGTAAGTAAATCAGTAAATTAATACACTCTGATCAAACTGGGTTTATACCTAAGGGACATTCGTTCAATAACTTGAGACGCTTGTTTAATATAATGTACACACACAGAACGATAAACTTATCAATTATTTCTTTAGACGCAGAAAAAGCATTTGACCAAGAAGGATGGGAATATCTCTTAATAAGAGATCTCTTAAAAGAGATATATAATATCTCTTCACAGTATTGCAAAAATTCCAACTAGGAGAAAATTTTATTTCATGGATAAAGTTGTTATATAACAATCAGACTGCCAGAATACTGACTAATCAAACTCTGTCACCTAAATTTCAATTATCCAGGGGCAATAGGCAAGGGTGTGCTTTATCACCAATGTTATTTGCCCTTGCTACAGAACCCTTAACTGAAAGTATAAGAGTACATCCGAGCATTCATGGTTATAACACTAAATATACTAATAATAAGATTTTGTTATATGCAGACGATGTACTTTTATATATTACCAACTCCCAAGTCAGTATCCCAAATATACTAAACCTCATAGAACAATTTGGCTCCTTCTCAGGGTATAGAATAAACTGGAACAAAAGTGAAATTATGCCGATAAAACCTCAAGACCCTTCACATCTCCTAAAATTTCCCTTTAGAATTGCTACTGAAAATTTTAAATACCTTGGAGTCTACGTGACTAGAAAATACCCCTCTTTATTTCAAGCAAATTTTCCACCATTAATCACCAAATTAAATGTCCTTATTCAATTTTGGAAAACACTTCCAATTTCCCTTATAGGTAGAGTAAATGTCATAAAGATGATTTTCCTTCCACAACTCCTGTACCTATGTCAATCAATACTGATTTACCTCCCTAAAAACTTTAAAAAAAAACTTGACTGTGATTACAAACTTTATCTGGGATTATAAAACTCATAGAATTCGTAAACGACATTTATGTAAACCTAAAGAAATCGGTGGACTGGCTCTCCCTAATTTTCTTCCATATTATTGGGCAACTAATATTAAAAATGTAATTTACTCGTTGGACGATACATGTAAACTGGTTAAAAATGGAGAGGGAAGATTGTTTGCCTTTTAATATAGGCGCAATTCTTCTCTCTCCAATACATCTGAAGACCTCAATGTATGAGAAAAATCCGATAATCCATAGTATCTTACGAATTTGGAAACAGTTGAAATCAACCCTCAAATTGAGAAATTTATCTCTCTTCTTACCAATCGCCAATAATCCCTCGTTTAAACTGTCTACTTTAGACAAGGCATTTGCTCAATGGGAAAGCCAAGGAATTAAAAATCTGGGAAATCTTTATGAGATGGGGACCGTCCTTTCGTTTCAAGAATTACAGGTGAAATATCATTTGAAAGATATCGTCAGATATCTTCAAATACGAGACTACGTGAAAATATACACCCAAGATTGCCACTCTGTGGGCCCAGATATATTAGATGAATGCATGAACAGAAAGGCGGATACAGATAAGTTAATATCCTATTTCTACAATACCCTTTTTTAATGTACATATCCCATCGTTGGAAATAATTAGGCGAGCATGGGAAGATGAATTAGGTTTAACAATTTCTAAGGATATTTGGGAGGAAATTCTTTTATATATACATTACTGTTCTCTTAATGTTAGGCACCCCCTAATAAAATTTAACATACTGAATAGACTCTATTATTCAAAGTCTAAAATGAACAAGATCTTCCCAAATGTCTCTCCTATCTGTGATAAATGTCTCCTCCAAGATGCGGCTGTAACCCATTCTTTTGTTTCCTTCACAAAATGACAAAACTTCTGGAGGGAATTTTTGATATCTTTTCCGAAATACTTAAAACTAAATTAGATCCCGATACAAAACTGATCACACTAGGTATGTCAGAGGCCTGTTCTGAGCTAACGATATTTCAAAGACGTTTCCTTAACAATGGCCTGATGACGGCAAAAATATTAATACTCAAATTCTGGAAACAGACAACAGTCCCTACAGTGAAGATGTGGATCACAGACATGTCCGAGACACTACATTTGGAAAACATTAGGCTTGTCTTGGCGGAAAAACCAGATCAATCTCTTAAGACATGGACAGCCTTTACCGAATTCTTAGAACAATAGTATGGTGCAAAACAAATTTAAATTTAAATCCGATGCTGGGTTGGATGAGGCGGGCGGGGGGGGGGGGACGAGTGGCAGATTTTCTTTTGTTCTTCTTCAATCTACCTTTTCAATTTCTACTTTTTTTTTCTTGTTTTCTCTTTCTTTTCTTTTTTCATTTTCATAATTTAGGTGATAAGGTTAAAATTGAAGCTGTACAATAATTGTCTAATTTTAGATGCCAAATGTTTTATCTCTGTACAATTGCTTCTAATAAAAATAAAATAAATACATTAAAAATAAAAACAAAACAAAGCGAGGTGTATCCTGTAATTGTATCGGACTCCACCACTCATTTATCATTCAAGTCAGGATGTGTGACTCGATTGGGAACTTGGTGACCCTGTGGTCCACCAACCACTTTCTTCAAATCAAATTTTCAGGAACTTAATGAGTTCCCCAAATTCAAAATCAAAAGATACGTCAATTTTTTAAAATATTCATTCATAAGGTCATAAGTGCAAGGAGTAGAATTAGGCCATTCGGCCCATCAAGTCTACTCCGCCATTCAATAATGGATGATCTATCTCACCTTCCTAACCCTATTCTCCTGCCTTCTCTCCATAACCTCTGACACCTGAACCTATTCTGCAGAATCAGAGTGAACATTAACAGTCGAAGAGCAGAGAACTCAGATGGTTAATTGGAAAGGAAGGATGAAAGGAGTTTGGTTAACTTTCGATCAAGGTCTGGTAAAAAGGTAAGTTGGAAAAAAAAAATTAGCACATTAATCACAATAGTCTTTTTTTTCTAACATGAGTTCTCGCATGACAATTATTTGTTGCTTTGATGGTACATATGACAATTAAACACACAGGAGGTTAAGGGGTGATTTTATAGAGGTGTTTAAAATCATGAGGTGAATTGATGGATGAATACACGGAGTCTTTTGCTCAGAGTGGAGGAATCGAGAACCAGCGGGCATGGGTTCAAGGCAAGGGTTCCCAACCTGGGGTAAATTTCGCCTACCCAGGGAGTAAATATGTTGATTCTGGATTTATTTATACATATTTATTCTCATTGATTGATTGTGTTTGGTTCTGGTATACCGGTATCTGTTCATCATCAGTTGTTCATAAATAAGTGAAATAACATTGGTATGTGCTATTAAAGTTGCCAGCAGGGTGGAAGATTGCAACCTTCACGTGGTCCGCCCT
This sequence comes from Okamejei kenojei, assembly GCA_035221665.1. Taxonomy (NCBI): domain Eukaryota; kingdom Metazoa; phylum Chordata; class Chondrichthyes; order Rajiformes; family Rajidae; genus Okamejei; species Okamejei kenojei. The sequence continues at coordinate 5,112,710 of CM069154.1, forward strand.
GTTTCGACGAATGCAATCAACCTGGCGTGCACAATCAAATAAGATCAAATAGAACAAGTAGTCCTACAACTTTAGGATGTGCGCGCCATACGCAAAAAGAAGAAAGTTGCCAGGGGTAAACGGGACGAAAAAGGTTGCGAACCCCTGGTTTAAGGTGAGAGGGGAAAGATTTAAAAGGTACCCGAGTGGCAACTTTCTCACTCAAGGGGTGGTGGTTTCTATCGAACGAGCTGCCAGAGGATGTAGTTGAGGCAGTGACTAAACCAACATTTAAAAGACACTTGGACAGGTACATCCCAAACATCAGCCATGTTTGCCAGATGTTTCTGAGTAATGTATTAAATAAATAAGTTGCTTAAATTGTTGTGAGGTAAATGAAACTTTCACTACTTGTAATTTACTTAACTTTATTTAAGCTTTAAGCCACTTATTTCTTTAATACATTACTCAGAAACGTCTGGCAAACATGGCTGATTCCGCAGGCCTTTCCCGCCCGAAATACTTTGCACATGCACACACTCCGGGAATGTCCTGCGCATGCGCACACTCTAGAAGAACCCCGCACATGCGCCCACTTCATTCTCCCCTCCTATTTATAAGTTGAGACGGTCAGGAGGTTTAATACATCTTGATGACCGTCGCAGAACTGGAGCTTCCTGAGGTGGGTTGTTAAAATAAACATATTATTCCAATTCATATCAATTACAACACAACATAACTTAATCTCAAAGAACTGCAGATGCTGCAAATTGCCCTTTAGTCTGTAAGGACTAGATGCGAAAATGGGATAACATAAATCTAGTGTGAATGGATGATGGATGGTTGGCATGGACTAGATGGGCCGAAGAGCCTGTTTCCATGTTGCATCTTTCCATTCAATTAATAATGTATATTAACAAGAGGTTTAGAAAGTCTGTCTCAGTGTAATAAACATAAGAGTGAAATATTTAGGTAATAAATTCCACAATCAGAGATTAGTAAGAAGGTAAAACTCAGGCGAATATCAGGACACGGTTTGGGGAAAGCTTTGAAGATACGAGGTTGGAGGAGATGAGAAGAATTAGAAGGCAGTGGAGGCCAAGTCAATGGATATTTTTAAGGCAGAGATTGAAAGATTCTTGATTAGTACGTGTGTAAGGGGTTATGGGGAGAAGGCAGGAGAATGGGGTTGAGAGGGAAAGATAGATCGGCCATGATTGAATGGCGGAGTAGACTTGATGGGCCGAATGTCCTAATTCTGCTCCAACAACTTACGAGAATGGAGAGAGATACGTGGAATATAATATCAGTAAAGACTGTTTGTATGCTGAATATCTACATAAATGTTGAGTCACAGAAATTTTATGTTGATTGATACCTTTAAACATCACGGTTTTAGCCTGTGAGATCCCAATGTCGACTGGTGTCCTGGCCCCACACCAATATTCCCCCACATCTCCTTCATCAGTGTTCCTGATCGTGATAGCAAAGTTGTTGAATTTGTTCCCACTGATTGATAATTTGCTGCTGTTGTAGTGATGAGGTGTCGCTATGATGCGGCAACTATTCACAGAGACGACTTTACACAAGAATTTCTCATATTCTTCAAATTGCACCTTGTACCGGCAATGTATAGTGGTGGCATTGCCCATTACGCCCTTGACTGTGGTACGGTTTAGTATCCGTGAATCTGCTGTAATGGAAACAAAATGAGGGTATGAGAGATCAGAGATGCTGACTGTTGACTTTAGTAGGAAGAGCCAAGGATCCACAAACCTTAGTTTAGAGATACAGCCCACCGAGTCTGCACCGACCAGCGATCCCCGCACATTAACACTTTCCTACATACACTAGGGATGAGTTATAATTTTACTGAAGCCAATTAACCTACAAACCTTGGAGTGTGGGAGGAAACCGGAGCACCCGGGAAAAACCCACGAAGGTCACAGGGACAACGTACAAACTCCGTACAGACGGCACCCGTGGTCAGGATTGAACCCGGGTCTCTGGGGCTGTGAGGCAGCAACTCTTCCGCTGTGCCACGGGGTGGCTCCCTCACTAATGGGATGCTGAAGATGGAGAGTTAACGTGAGGCCATGCGCAAATTGGAGGAACAGCACTTCATATTTTGCTTGGTTCGCTTACAACCCAGCAGTATGAATGTTGAATTCTCCAACTTTAAGTAACTTCTACTAACACTCCACTCCCCTCCCCCCTTGCCCCCTTCCACCCTAGTTCCACCAACTATTCCCCAGCTCCATTCTTTCAGTCTGAGGAATTGCCCCGACCCGGAGCGGCTGGGCTTGTACACTCTGAAGTTTAGAAGGATGAGAGGGAATCTTATTGAAACATATAAGATTATTAAGGGTTTGGACACGCTAGAGGCAGGAAACATGTTCCTGACGTTGGGGGAATCCAGAACCAGGGGTCACAGTTTAAGAATAAGGGGTAAGCCATTTAGAACGGAGATGAGGAAACACTTTTTCACACAGAGAGTTGTGAGTCTGTGGTATTTTCTGCCTCAGAGGGCGGTGGAGGCCGGTTCTCTGGATACTTTCAAGAAACAGCTAGGTAGGGCTCTTAAAGATAGCGGAGTCAGGGGATATGGGGAGAAGGCAGGAATGGGGTACTGATTGGGGATGATCAGCCATGATCACATTGAATGGCGGTGCTGGCTTGAAGGGCCAAATGGCCTACCCCTGCACCTATTGTCTATCGTCTATTGACCCAAAATGTCACGTATTCAATTTCTCCCGGGAAGCTGCCTGTCCCGCTGAGTTACTCCAGCATTTTGTGTCTATCTTCGGTGCACACCAGCATCCTTCCAACACACCTTTGTAAGTTAAACGCGCTTAACAATCGGTAGACACAAGGAGCTGCAGATGCTGGAATCTTGCGTAGAAAGTGCTGGAGTAACTCAGCAGGTCGGGCAGCACCTCTCCATAACAATCAGTATGCTCATTATGGCACAGCAGTCCAAGTGTATATTATCAGTGAAGCATATTATCAGTCTTAAAATCTTCGGAAAACCTCTTACCTGTGAATACATCCAGCATGACAATATCTGAAACATGGATTCCATTTGTCTGAATTGTTCCACACCAGTATGTTCCTGCATCATTCTTGTGAAGTTGACTTGTTACAAAAACAGACCCATTGAGTCTTCTCATTGATATCCTTCCACTACGGTTCTCGTCTTGCTGAGTGTTGACTATTATTTGACACTCATTTCCAGAATAGGCTTTGCACCAGCTGACAGGTCCTGTTTTCTGAGCGTTTGGACATTCTATAGTCACTGTTTCTCCCTCGCCAGCTCTTATCGCCATCAGGTGAAGCTGTGCTAGGGAACCTGTTGGGTGAAATTTAATGCTGGAAATTTTACAGAATCACATCAAAATATTCCCATAACCCCCCCCCCCCCCCCCCCTCTCCCCGCCGGACATAATCTCATGTTCATAAGTTATAGGAGAACATTTAGGCCATTCGGTTCATCGTCTGTCCCGCCATTCAATCATGGCTGATCTATTTCTCCCTCTCAACCCAATTCTCCTGCCTTCTCCCCATAACCCCTGACCCCTTTACGAACCAAGAATCTGAGAATCTCCGCCTTAAAAATACCCAATGACTTGGCCTCCACAGCCATCTGTGGCAATGAATTCCACAGATTCACCACCCTCTGACTAAAGAAATTCATCCACAACACCTTTGTTCAGGTATGTCCTTTGTAACAGGTACAGGTACAGGACAGTAGCGCAGGGGTAGAGATGCTGCCTTACAGCGCCAGAGACCCGCGTACGTGTGCAGTCTGTACGGAATTTGTACGTTCTCCCTCTGACCTGCATAGGTTTTCTCCGGGTGCTCCGGTTTCCTCCCATACTCCAAAGACGTGCAGGTTTGTAGGTTAATTGGCTTTGGTAAAAATCGTTCCTAGTGTATAGGATGGAACTAATGTGTGGGGTCAGCTTCGACTCGGTGGGTCGAAGCGCCTGTTTCCACGCTGTATCTCCAAACTAAACTAAACGTCCTGTTATTTTGAGGCTGTGCACTCTGGTCCTAGACTCTCCCACCAGTGGAAACATCCTCTCCACATCCACTCTATCTCCAGGCCGTTCACTATTCGTTAAGTTTCAATGTTCCCCTCATCCTAAAATGGGAAGTGGGAGGAAACTGGAGCATCCGGAAGAAACCCATATGTGACGGGGAGAAACTCCACAAAGACAGCATCCGAGGAAGGATCGTACCGTAAAAATCTTCTGTGCTGCATCTTCACTAAATGCATAGAACAGTACAGCACAAGAACAGGCCATTTGGCCCACAATCGCCATGCTGAACATGATGCTACGACCAACCCCTATCTGCCTGCTCATCATCCATATCTTCCCATTCCCTGCATATCCATCTGCCCCTGCCAACGACTCTTAAAAACTGATTGACGTAGTGGGGCATTCTCCCCACCCCCCTCCCCCCACCGCAGTCAGTCTGAAGAAGGGTCCCAGCCCAAAATATCACCTATCCATGTTCTCTAGAGATGCTGCCTGACCCGCTGAGTTACTCCAGCACTTTGTATCTTTTTTCTCTTACATGCATGTGCCAGTCCGAAAGTCTCTTAAATCCTCTGTTAAATCCCAGCCTCTTGTCACAGATCGTTTCAACTCTTGCTAAAATGTAAAGTTAATTGGTTCCTTTCTAAGCTCCTGGTCCTTTGGCTGAACAGCAGTGTATCATCACTTATTTAAATAACAAGAGCTAATCTTCACGTTAACATATAACTGCGCTATGGTTCCATGACGTTTGATGGGGCAGAATTAGGCCATTCGGGCCATCATGTCTACTCTGCCATTCAATCATGGCTGATCTATCTCTCCCTCCTAATCCCATTCTCCTGCCTTCTCCCAATAACTGCTGGAACCCGTATTAATCCGGAATCTGTCCATTTCAGAAACAGCAGAAAGTAAAACATCATGGTTCCAGAGAGAGGAGGTCCTTGTTTGCCAATGAAGCGGTCTCATTCACTTTGGGGGATTAACTGTGGTTGGCAGAGGTTTGGACAGAAGACAAGCTGAACTGAAGCAGGTTTCCAGTGAGGGTATCCACAGCTTGCGTGGTCATATCCCAATCCTGTATCCTTAAAGATCAGTGTTGGGAGATGCACTTTTAAAATTAATACTTTGTAATCCAATGTAGAATAAGGAACATTGACAAACAACCTGTTTCACAACTTGCTGAACTTACAGCGCCAGAGACCTGGGTTCAATTGTGACTATGGGTGCTGTCTGTACGGGGTTTGTACGTTCTCCCCATGACCGCGTGATTTTCTCCGGGTGTTCCGGTTTTCTCGCACTATCCAAAGACGTGTGGATTTGTAGGTTATCTGGCTTCGCTAAGTTGTAGATTGTCCCTAGTGTGTCGGATAGTCCTAGCGTACGGGGTTGTCTCCAGAGATGCTGTCTGTCCCGCTGAGTTACTCCGGCTTTTTGTGTCTACCTTCGGTTTAAACCGGCATCTGCAGTTCTTTCCTAAACAGTTGAAATTATTCCTTTATGGCTGGGAAGAGTGCTGAGAAGATTTATCAGGATTTTACCAGGACTCGAAGTTCTGAGCTACAAGGAGGATGTGTCTCACCCTGGCCACTCCCTCTTCTCCCCTCTCTCATCAGGCAAGAGGTACAGAAGTTTGAAAACGCACACCTGCGGATTCACGGAGTTTCTTCCTTCCTTCATGTTATCATGAAACGGAACCTTCTTATTACTAACTAGAGAGTGATCCTGACCTACCATCTACCTCATTGGAGACCATTGCACCATCTTTAATTGGACTTTACTGGACTTTAACTTGCACTAAACTTACAGTATTTCCCTTTATCCTGTATCTGTACACTGTGGGTGGCTTGATTGTAATCACGTATTGTCCTTTAGCTGACTGGATGGCATGCCAGAAAAAAGTGTTTCATTGTGCCTTGGTCCATGTGATAAACTAAATGATAAACTAAACTAAATTTGGATAATCTAGGACTTTATTCCTTGGAGCACAGGAGGCTGAGGGGTGATCTTATAGAGGTGTATACAATCATGAGGAGGAATTTATAGGGTGAGTTCACAGAGTCTTTTACTCAGAGTAAAAGGGGAATCAAAATCCAGACAAGTTTAAATTGAGGGGGGAGGGATTTAATAGGAACCTAAGGGGCAAGCTTTTCACTCATGTGGATGTGAATGTGGTGGGTGTATGGAACGAGCTGCCAAAGGAGGTAGCTAAGCGAGCTACAATAACAAGACAATTGGACAGGTACATGGATAGGAATGGTTGCTGTGGTTACATGCTGCAAGGTCCTCTTCTATCTCAATGTAGACAGACTTGGAATATCTTAAGGTATCATAATATCTTGGGGTGCAGTGGTAGAGTTGCTGCCTTACAGCACCAGACACCCGGGTTCGATCCTAACTACGGGTGCTTGTCTATATGGAGTTTGTACGTCCTTCCCGTAACCTGCGTGGGTTTTCTTCAGGATCTCCAGTTTCCTCCCACACTCCAAAGACGTGCAGGTTTGTAGGCTAACGGACTTGGTGTAATTGCAAATTGTCCCTGATGTGTAGGATGGTGTTAGTGTGCAGGGATCGCTGGTCGCCGCAGACCTGGTGGGCTGAAGGGGTTGGTTCAATAGACAATAGACAATAGACAATAGGTACAGGAGTAGGCCATTCGGCCCTTTGAGCCAGCACCGCCGTTCAATGGCTGATCATCCCCAATCAGTACCCCGTTCCTGCCTTCTCCCCATATCCCCTGACTCCGCCATCGTTAAGATCCCTATCTCGCTCTCTCTTGAAAGTATCCAGAGAACCGGCCTCCACCGCCACTGTTCCTCTAAACTAAACCAAACTTAGAAATGCCAGTGTCAGCTGAGTGGCCTTTCAGTAATAAGGAGAGTACTGTGCCTTGAATTTCAATGGGCAGTTCTGGTTTGGTTTGCAGTTTTGAGCAATTTGTTATTGGTATGAGTAAAAATGGTGGTTGTGCAATGAATGCAATCATTTACTGCATGTCAGCGGTGCTGGGAAAGTGTCAAGCATAGTGTGACCAGGAACGTGAGCTCCAATCGCAGAACTTTACATTGCGAAGATTGTAAGCATGATTGACTCAGGGTAAGAGAGACAAAGGTTATGGGAACCACTCGCGAATGTGAAAACGAGGAATTATAGACCAGTTAGTCTTACATTGGTAGTGGGGTAGATGCTGGAATTGATTATTAAGGATGTTATAGCAGCGCATTTGGAACGCAGTGACAGGATCGGTCAAAGTCAGCATGGATTTATGAAGGGGAAATCATGCTTGACTAATCTTTTGGAATTTTTTGAGGATGTAACAGGTAGAATGGATAAGGAGGAGCCAGTGGATGATGAGTATCTGGACTTTCAAAAAAGCCTTTGACAAGGTCCCACACAAGAGATTAGCGTGCAAAATTAGAGCACATAGTATTGGGCGTAGGACATTGACATGGATAGAGAACTGGCTGGCAGACAGGAAGCAAAGGGTAGGAATTAACGGGTCTTTTTCAGAATGGCAGGCAGTGACTAGTGGGGTGCCACAAGGCTCGGTGCTGAGACCCCAGTTATTTACAATATATATTATCAATTTAGATGAGGGAATTAAATGTAACATTACTAAGTTTGCGGATGACACAAAGCTGGGTGGCAGTGTGAGCTGCAAGGAGGATGCTAAGAGGCTGCAGGGTGACTTGGATCGGTTTAGTGAGTGGGCAGAGGCATGGCAGATGGAGTATAATGTGGATAAATGTGAGGTTATCCACTTTGGTGGCAAGAACAGGAAGGCAGATTATTATCTGAATGGTGTCAGATTAGGAGAAGGGGAGGAGCAACAAGACCTGGGTGTGCTTGTACATCAGTCACTGAAAGTAAGCATGCAGGTACAGCAGGCAGTGAAGAAAGCCAATCATTGGCCATCATTGCGAGAGGATTTGAGTTTTGGAGCAAGGAAGTTCTACTGCAGTTGTACAGGGCCCTGGTGAGACCACACCTGGAGTATTGTGTCCAGTTTTGGTCTCCTAATTTGAGGAAGTACATTATTGCTATTGAGTGAGTGCAGTGTATGTTCACCAGGTTAATTCCCAGGATGACAGGACTGACATATGATGAAAGAATGGTTCAACTGGGCTTGTATTCGCTGGAAGTTAGAAGGATGAGAGGAGATCTTATTAGAAACATTAAAAATTCTTAGAGGATTGGACAGGTTAGTGGCAGGAAAAATGTTCTCGATGTTGGGGTGTCCAGAACCAGGGGTTATTAGTTAAAAATAAGGGGTAGGCCATTTAGGACTGAGATGAGGAAAAATCTTTTCACCCAGAGAGTTATGAATCTGTGGAATTCTCTGCCACCAAAGGCAGTGGAGGCCAATTCACTGTATGTATTCAAGAGAGAGTTAGATTTAGCTCTTAGAGTTAAGGGAATCAGGCGATATGGGGAAATAGCTGGAACGGGATACTGATATCACTGAACCTTAATTGGTGCATGTGACAGTAAATGTGAACTTGAATTTGATTTTGGATGATCAGCCATGATCATATTGAATGGCTCGTGCTGGCTCAAAGGGCCGAATGGCCTACTCCTGCACCTATTTTCTATGTTTCGATGTTTCTATGTACTGTTCAGTACAAGTATCACTATACATAAGCACTTAGATATATCTTAGATAAGCATCTCAGATACAGTACAAGTGTATAGCACTGGTACATTGAGACAGTGTGCAGAGTTAGCTCCCATACCTGCAGGAAAACCACAGTGAGGGCATTTTGTGACAGTGCTGCACTGATAGTGAAGCATTTAAAAAAAATTTTGAAAACTTGAAAAACTGTTAAATACAACTAAATGTGTCTGTTCTCCTTCTGCTAGACGAACAAGAGCAATGAGAATTGCCAGCAGAAATGTGTGTGTTGTTTAAATATTTAAAGTTGTTTGGATGGTCAGTAATCAATAATTGCATTCAATCAACCCCCCACCCCTCCTCACCTGTATCCACCCATCACTCACCACATTTTGTGCCCCCCCACTCCCCACGTCTCTTCCAGTTTAATAATCAGAGGCTTTTTCACGAGGCAGCACGGTGACGCAGCGGTAGAGTTGCTGCTTGGAGGACATTGCTATTGAAACAACTTCTCTTTCCACATGAGTAGTGAAGCTCGATTGTAGACCGATGGTCCTCTGATGCAGCTGACTTTGCTTCAGCTGTTGATTTATCCCATTTCCCATCTAATATGTAATGCTTTAGTTGTGTTTAGTTTAGAAATACAGTGTGGAAACGGGTCCTTCGGCCCGCTGAGTCCACATCGACCAGCGATCGCCCACACACTAGTTCTATCCTACACACTACGGGCAATTTACAGAAACCAATTAACCTGCACGTCTTTGGAATGGAGGAGGGGCCAGAGAAAGCCCACGCGATCACAGGGAAAACGTACAAACTCCACACAGACAGCACCCGTGGTCAGGATCGTAGCTGGGTCTTCCTGCGCCATGAGGCAGCAAATCTACCGCTGTGGCACTTTGCTTTAGACTTTAGAGATAGAGGCCCTTCGGCCCACTGAGGCTTTTAGATAGTATGGTATGGTACGTTATTTGTCATGTAACGAGGTACAGTGAAATTCATTTTTGTATACATTTCAGTACAAGTATAAGATAGGCACATGGACATGCAGGGGGTGGAGGGATAGTGGACTATGTGCAGGCAGATGAGATCAGTTTAACTTTGCCTCATGTTTGGCATGGACAATGTGGGCCGAAGGGCCTGTTCCTGTGCTGTTCTGTGTTCTACGTCCATCCGCAAAACCACCTTCGACAAAGTCGGTAAGATCTTGGGCTCACCAGGTATTCAGAAGACAAGTGTACTTTATTGTATGCTTACAACATCTCCCATGTCATCTGTAGATGTTTCACTACAAAACATTTGAACATATTTACACAATCTCTCACTTGCGATTCCTGTTCTTCATACACATATTTGCAAGCCACTGCGCTTCGCGTAAACATTCACAAAATACAGGGAAATTAAAGCAATGGCAATTAAAGCAGTGGAAAGCACGTGGTCCTGTTTCCGCACTGTCTGACTCTGTGACTTAGTAACAGAACTGTTTTTCTTGGTAAACTGGATGGTGGAAGGTCAACCAGTGAGTTTTAACAACAAGCCGACAGTTTTGTGTCCAACAGTACATTTACATATTTATTTTTAATCACAAATTAATAGCAGTTCAAATTCCACAGCTGTTCTAATTGAGGCAAAAGAAAAATGGTGGAAAATCTCAACATGTTCGGCGGCATTTGTGGAAAGCGGAACTGAGTGACGAATCCCTGGAATAACCTGCAACTGGGAGGTTATTGAGGCTGGATAATTAGGGGTATTTAAAGAAGAGTTTGAAGGGGCAGGGAGTCGAGGGCATTGAGGAACTGGCACAGGAGAGGAGATGAGGTTGGAGGCAGATCAGCCATTATTGTGTTGAATGGTGGAATTGGCTTGAAGGGCTGAATGGCCTATTTCTGCTCTTATTTTCTTACGTTGAATACTAACTCAACAAGAGACATACAGCACGAACCAGGCCATTTGGCCCAATTTGTCCTTGCCAACCCATCTATGATAGTCCCACCTTCCCACATTTGGCCCATATCCCTCTAAACCTTTCCTATCCATGTATCTATCCAAATGTCTTTTAAATGTTGTTAATATTCCTGCCTCAACTACCTCCTCTAGCAGCTTGTTCCTTACACCCACCACCCTCTGAATGAAAAGGTTGAACCTCGGGTTCCTACTAAATCTTTACCCTCTCACCTTAAGGTCATCAAACTATCATGTTATCTCTGTTTCTATCTCCACAGGTGCTGCCTGACCTGCTGAGTGTTTTTTCATTTTTCATTTTCGGCACGGATATTGTGGGCCGAAGGGCCTGTTGTACTTATCTATGTTCTATCTTTATCAGATTCCCCAAATCTGCAGTTATCTTGATGACCATGCACTGTTCTTGGTGAGATCTGAACGCAAATGTCTGGATTTGTGGGTAAGCAAAGACAATTTTACCAGACTGTCCGTTTCCAATGCATTCTTGGTGTTCTCCGGTGCTTGAATTAATTATTATCAGTGAGAATTGTTGCGTACACAACTTCTGCGGCACCTTGCCTCTTGGCTTGTCCTTGTGTGTTCAGATCCTGAAGGTTCATGTAAGTATTCTCCGTGCTAGCTGGGGAACGCGTTGTCACGGTGGTATAAATGACAGGGGTTGCCTTTGGAGTCAAGTGAGAAACATAATTACTTAAAGATAGTGTCAGAAGGTAGACAAAAATGCTGGAGAAACTCAGCGGGTGAGGCAGCATCTATGGAGCGAAGGTTTAGGTGACGTTTCGGGTCGAGACCCTTCAGACTGATGTCAGGGGAGTGGGCATTACAGGTACAGAGATAAAATGGATAGAGAGAGGGAGAGCAACGGTTTTGAACATTGACCTCGAAACTTCACCTATTCCTTCGCTCCATAGATGCTGCCTCACCCGCTGAGATTCTCCAGCATTTTTGTCTACCTTCGATTTTTCCAGCATCTGCAGTTCTTTCTTAAAGATAGTGTCAGGAGTGTTTTATTGTCATATGTCCCAGATTTGTGTGTGTGACAGAGAGAGAGACACACACACACACACACACACACACGTAAAAGTGCAAAAAAGATAAAGCCAATGCCCCCAAGACTAATTAGTTTGGACCATATTTGGGGTTGTTGTGTTTAATAGCCTCATGGCTGTAGGGATGAAGCTGTTCCTGAACCTGGACGTTCCAGTTTTTGGACTGCCGATGGCAGAGGTGAAAGGAGAGCGCGGCCAGGGTGCTGTGGGTCTCCGATGATGCTGACTGCCTTTTTGAGAACAGCATACACAAAATGCAGGAGTAACATCTCTGGAGAAAAGGAATAGGTGGCATTTTGGGTCGAGACCCTTCGTCAGACCTAAACATAATTACTTAGTTTAGTTTAGAGATGCTGAATGGAAACAGGCCCCTTGGCCCACCAAGTCCACGCTGACCATCAGTCACCCGTTCACAGTTGTTCCATGTTATCCCTACACACTGGGGGCAATTTACAGAAGCCAATTAATCTACAAACCTGCACGTCATTGGAATGTGGGAGCAAACCGGATCACCCGGAGAAAACCCGGGCGGTCACAGGGAGAACGTGCAAACACTGCACAGACAACATCCGAGGTCAGGATGGAACCCAGATGTCGTGCGTTGAGTTTGTGCCTGGCCTCACCAAGGCAGTGGAGAAAGACAAGGATGGCACTCGATCATTTAGGTGCCATGTTATAAGCAGTCAAGTGATCGATATGTCATGTGATGTGCGACCGTTCAGGGATGAATCCCAGTAAGGTTGTTTTATTTCCCTGCGACCACAACATGCTGTGGCATTGCCTTACCGTGAAACTCTCTGCTGGATTTTCCTGATTCATAATTCTCTGTCCATTTGAGCCTGAAAAATATAATGATAATTAATTCTCATATGGACTTCATTGAAGTCACGCAAAGGATAATGTTAATGCATTTTATCCATTGATGTCATACTTGATGCACTTTCATGAAAGTTATGGGCCTGTCCCACTTAGGAGACTTTTTAGGCGACTGCAGGAGACTATGCAGTCGCCACATGTTCGCGGGTGATTGCCGGGGAGTCGCCTTCATGGTCATGAGGAGTTCCCGCATTCTGGGAACTAGTCGCGGCCTCATTATGGTCGCTGTGAATTTTTACTTCACGATTTCTAGGGCTGCTTCCTTGAGTACATTGGGATGCAGACCATCAGGCTCTGGGGATTTATCTGCCTTCAGTCCCAAAAGTTTACCTAACACCATTTTCTGACTAGTGTGGATTGCCTTCATTTCCTCCATCCCACTAGATCCTCGGCCCACAGTATTTCCGGGAGATTGTTTGTGTCTTCCTCAGTGAACAGAACCAAAGTACTCGTTTAACTGTTCTGTCATTCCCTTGTTTCCCATTATAAATCCACCTGTCTCTGACTGTAAGGGACTTACATTCGTCTTCACAAATCTTTTCCTTTTTACATACCTAAAGAAAGTTTTAGAGTCAGTTTTTATATTCCCCGCAAGCTTTCTTTCATGCTCTTATTCCCCCTTTTAATTAACCCCTTTATCCTCCCCTGTTGAGTTCTAAATTTCTCCCAGTCCTTTGGTTTGCCACTTCTTTTGGCCAATTTATATGCCTCTTCATTTGGATTTAACACTATCCTTGACTTCCCTCATCAGTCACTTTCGAGCTGCCTTCCCAGTTTTATTTTTTCACCAGACAGGGATGAACAATTTCTGAAGTTCATCCTTGCGGTCTTTAAATCTTTTCCATTGCATCGCCACTGTCAACCCTTTAAGTATAGTTTGCCAGTCTATCCTAGCCAATTCCCGTCTCATACCTTCAAAGTCTCCTTTAATCAAGTTTAGGACCCTAGTCTCTGAATTAGCCGCGTCACCCTCCATCCTAATGTAGGATTCCTCTATATTATGGTCACTGTTGCCCAAGGGGCTCAGCAAAACAAGATCGCTAAACCTTCCTCATTACACAATACCCAGTCTAGGATGGCCTGCCCTCTAGTCGGTTCCTCTACATATTGGTTTAAAAACCCATCCCGTATACATTCCAGGAAATCCTGCTTCTCAGTGTTGTTACCAAAAAAAGTCACCCATGATAACCGCTGTACCTTTGCTACATGCATCCCTAATTTCCTGCATGAAGCTATTCCCAACCTCCCTACTGCTGTTTGGTGGTCTGTTTACAATTTACATTTATACCAAGCCAATTAATCTACAAGCCTGTACATCTTTGGAGTGTGGGAGGATACCAAAATTCTCGGAGAAAAACCATGCGGTCATGGGGAGAACATACAAACTCCATAAAGACCGGACCCATAGTCAGGATCCAACCCTGGTCTCTGGCGCTGTAAGGCACAGTTGCATGGTTCACTCTTTGCGGAGGAGGATTGGATGCAGGACAAATATGTTTTCATGAAGTTACTTCCCGCAACTCTAATTTAATCTGTGTAGGAAGGAACTGCAGATGCTGGTTTACACCGAAGGTAGACACAAAATGCTGGAGTAACTCAGCGGGACAAGCAACATCTCTGGAGAGAAGGATGTGTCTATCTAATATAATCTATTGCATCGAGGAAAAGTATCAGGGGAATGCCTCCTCGCAATGGACGGCACGGTGGCACAGCGGTAGAGTTGCTGCCTCACAGCGCCGAGTCCCGGGTTCGATCCTCACTATGGATGCTGTCTGTACAGAGTCGGTACATTCTCCCCGTGACCACGTGGGTGCTCCGGTTTCCCATCACATTCCAAGGATGTGTAGGTTTGTGCATGAAACGGCTTCCTGGTGTGTAGAATAGAACTAGTGTACGGGTACTTGGTGCTTCCATAAGGAAGGGGATTAGAGTCCACACCGACCAGCGATCACCCCGTACACTGGCACTGTCCTACACACTAGGAACAATTTCTGTGTCTGTTTTCGTGAAGGACATTTGATGGCCTCTTTTAGCCCTCCTGATTCTCTGCTTAAGTTCTCTGCTGCTTTCTTTCTATTCGTCAAAGGCCCTGTCTGGTTTCAGATTTCCAAAACTTACCTACATTTCATTTTCATTTGAGACTAAAATTAGCAAAATCTCTCGTGTTGCTTGTACACAGTGAGCAAGAGGCCATGCCGATGATGAGAATAGTCACCATGCCTGGCCTGCGTTGTAACACTTTGGCCATGAAAATTGAACTGACAAAACAGGGAGCGACCTCAGAAGTGGTCAATGCAACAAAAACCATGCAAAGATGCTGGTGAACCACGTTCTTGAACTTTGGCCGAAGTTTTCACGATGTATCTCTAAACTAAACTAAACTAAACCAAAGGTAGACAAAAATGCTGGAGGAACTCATCGGGTGAGTCAGCATCTGTGGAGACAAGGAATAGGTGACGTTTCAGGTCGGAACCCTTCTAATGCAAGGGTCTCGACCTAAACCGTCATCTATTCCTTCTTCCCATAGATGCTGCCTCATCCACTGACTTCCTCCAGCATTTTTGTCTACCTTCGATTTTTTTCATCATCTGCAGTTCTTTCTTAAACTAAACCAAATACTAATGTATGCATTTAGAAAAGAGCTGAGCCTTGTTTCTGGTGTGAAGCATTAGATTGTGAACAGGGAAGGAGCAGAACACATTTAAACTTCAGTGCATGGCCAGTGCTGTATAGTTCTATGACTTGATGAATTCAGTAAAGTTGTCACCAGTCATCTCTCCTGCCTCCTCCTGCAGATCTTACATCCACCGCTCCTGGACATTTCCAAGGGTTCTACTTCAAAATGGCTTTCCAATTTCCAGATAATTTCACTGCATGGAGATTCAGTGGGTTCACGTGTCATCACTAAGCTAAATAACAGGACGTCGATGTCTGAACCTGTTGGGAAATATGTTTGTCTCCTTCTGCTTCTGAAAGATCTCAATCGTCTCCTGGCTTCCTGTGGCCATCACTTCCTCTGTACCATTTGCAGATAAAAACATTCTTGTTCAATCAGGATAAGACTGACGCACTTCTGCATATTATTGCAGTTTCCAACCAGATGGTTTTCACAGAACCATCAGTATGGAAGCAGGCCCTTTGGCCCTTTTAGCTCATGCTGGCCCATCAAACATCCATTTCCATTCATCTCCACAATCCCATTTTATTCACCCCATTTTCCTGTCAATTCACCCCAGATTTGACCACTCTCATCACACGGATCAAACCGACAGAGGAAGTGGTAAAGGGCAGTCCATTTCCAGTGTTTAAAAGACATTTGGAGAGATACATGGAGAAGAAAGCTTTAAGAGTGATGTGGGACAAGCAGAGGTAAGTGGGACTAGCGTAGGGAAGCACCTTGGGCGTCAGTAAGGACGAGTTGGGCCAAAGGGTCTGTCTCTCTGGTGTAAACCCACACGCTCACAGGGAGAACGTACAAACTCCATACAGACAGCACCCATAGTCAGGATCGAACCCGGGTTTCTGGCGTTGTAAGGCAGCAGCTCTCCCTCTTTGCCACTGTGCCGCCCTGATGCTGCCTGACCCGCTGAGTTACTCCAGCACTTGGTGTCTTTCCCTGCTGTTATACGCTAGGTGAATGGTCTGAGTTTGTGAAAGGCACCTCAGAGAGAAGTGTCAAATCTACGTTAATCAACAAGCGTGCTCCTTGATATTTACGTACATTCAACGCAACTTACCAGTTTTCTTTTTCTGCCTTATTTTTACACATAGGATAATGGCAGCGATGAACAGAAGAAAGACAATTGTCAAGGCAATCGGAAGAACAACCTGCCATGGAAATGTATCTGCCTCCCTGCAAAATACAAGGAAAAACAATGACAAGCTCATGGTAATAGGACTGATTCCCTCCCCAGTAACGAACCATGCGTTTCAATCCGGAAAGTAAAAATGTGGAACTAGACTTGAATGCAGTGCAGGTTAAATTCTAGAACATTACGAATAATTCTATTGGTATGTAAGGAACTATAAAGTAGTTTAGAGTTTAGACATATATGACATGGGAATAGGCCCTTTGGCCCATTGAGACCATGCTGACCATTTAGGGTTGGCACGGTGGCGCAGTGGTCGAGTTGCTGCCTCACAGCGCAGGAGACCGGGTTCGATCTTGACTACCGGTGCTGTCTGTACAGAGTTTGTACGTTCTCCCTGTGATCGCAAGAGTTTTTACCAGGTTCTCCGGTTTCCTCCCACATTCCAAAGACGTGCGGGTTTGTAGGCTAATTGGCTTCTGTAAATTGCCCCAGTGTGTAGAACAGAACTGGTGTATGGGGTGATCGCTGCTCAGAGCGGACTCAGTGGGCCAAAGGGCCCATTTCCACGCTGTATCATTCAACTGAGCTGAATTGAACTTAACTAATTTGTTTTCAGGTGAGGCTGAGTTGGCGCTTCGAGTTACTAACTTGTTCGGAGGTGTTGAACCAGGAGACTCAATGGAACTTGCTTTCTTGGCGGTTGGTGCATCTTGAGTCAGGGTGGTCAGAGTGGTTGTGGTGGAAGCCCTTGTGCTTATTGTTGTAGAGGTGGTGATGACCATGTCTGGGCGGCTTGTTTGAGACCCTTGTGGAGATGAAAAGAATGAAGTTTTTGAACATTAAATGTCTGAAGGCACGTTCTGTGCCACTTGAATGGTGTGTGGGAGATTCTTTGTTTGAATCCCACTCCACACATTTGGGCAAAGATCCTTCTGAGGTCACCATAGATGGACCAAGCCTCTTGATCCAGACAGGAGGCTCACCCATTAAGATGCCACAGGGTGGTCGCAAGCATTCAGAAACTTCTTTCATGCCCTTCAGATTCCCACAGGCTGTGTTATCTTCCTGCTGCTAGAGTTAGGCACAAGTCTTCTACGTTGGAGAAGAACTTGGGAGCGGGAGGATCCATGGACTATTTTCATTACGCGGACTGAATTGGAAATAATGCAATTCGGTTGGAGGTATCTACCTGAAACATTAACTCTCGTGCTCTCTCCACAGATGCTGCCCGGCCTGTTGAGTATCTCATCTTGTACAGTTTGTGTGGCTCAGTGTAAAGTCTATATCACTCATCATGAGGATTCTTAGTTCATAAGTTCATAAGTGATAGGGGCAGAATGAGGCCATTTGGCCCATTGAGTCTACATCGCCATTCAATCATGGGTGATCTAACTCTCCCTCTCAACCCCATCCTCCTGCCTTCTCCCCATATCGCTCGACACCCGTACTAGTCGAGAACCTGTCAATCTCCACCTTAAAAATACCCAATGACTTGGCCCTCATTGGAAACACGGTAAAAGCTTTTCCCTGTGCGTCGGTACAGACGACAACAATAAACTGAGCTCATGAATCACAAAAGTTTGTGAGACACAAGGAATTGCAGGTGCTGGAATCTTGAGCAAAACACAAAGTGTTGGAGTAACTCAGCAGGTCCGGCAGCATCTGTGGAAGGAATGAACGGACGATGTATAGGGTTGGGACCTTTCTTCAGATGATATGTGTGTGTGGGAGTGACAGTGACGGGCAGGGGGAGACGGTGAGGGGGCGGTTCCACCCCTCCTGCCCCAGTGAGGGGACGGCAGAGTTTCTGGTTCTGGAGCAATCGTCTTTGGGGAAATGAGCTGCCAGCAGCAGAACCGCTGGTCCCCGTTCACGAGGTCCCCCCCTCCCCGTCCCCGTCCCCCGCCCCCCCCCACACACACACATACACACACACTGCTCCTTGGACAGTGGGCTCATGGACCCCTGTAAATGTGCTCCCCCCCTTTACCCCGACCCCCGGCGATGTGGCACCGAGTCACCGTCAGGACCGAGGCCGGGAATTCCCAGGCTGGAATGTTCACATCTGGGAGAGTGAGGAGAGATCGTCAACGTACCTTCAGAAACCTTCAATGAGATGGAGGTCCTTTCATTGCTTGAAAAGATTCCATTTTTTACTATCACACACCAGTAGTGTCCTTCATCACTCTTCTCCAGGTTGTCGATGGTTACTGAAAGTATCCGTTGTGTTTTGTTATCAGTCATCGATGTTCTCCCTTGTCGTGGGTCATCAGTAGAAACCACGGTAGAAGATGGCCAGTAATTATCACCTTTACTCCATAGCTTCCCATAGTCACTGTATTCCTGACCATACCGACATTCCAGAGTGACCGACTGCCCCAACTCTCCCCTCACCTCCTTGGGTCCAGTTATTCCCCCTGACCCTGTTGGCACATTATTGATGAAAGATCACTCACAGTACATCAACACAAGCTGAGGTTTAACAATAAAAAACATGTCATTTGTGCTGTCCAGACAGGTTCATGGTTTCGCATAGATCATGTGTAGCAAGGAACTGCAGGTGCTGGTTTACACCAAAGATAGACACAAAGAGCTGGAGTAACTCAGCGGGACAGGCAGCATCTCTGGAGAAACCGGCGGGTGATGTTACCTCACCCATTCCTTCTCTCCAGAGATGCTGCCCGTCCCGCTGAGTTACTCCAGCATTTTGTGTCTCTCTTCTTTTGCATAGATCCTGTTGCACTTTAATGTTTTTTCCCGCTGGTGTTAAACCCCTGTCTCACAGTGCGAGTTGGCCCACGAGTGACCCCGAGTTTTCACTCGTGGTGATCACGTACGATGAATGTAGCGGCAACGTTGGAACTCGCGCGTGCAACTTGTCCACTCGTGGCGCTAACAGCAGGTACTCGGGAAACTTGTTAACTCGTGACATGTCTGATTTTTTCCACGAGTCAAATTAACTGTTCAAGTTAAAAATGGAAACATTTAAACTCGTTGCAAGTACCTTAGTGTCTCGTGAGTCTATCGTTGGAACTTTCTTATAATCTTAAAGGGACTGAACCAAAGATAGTCACAAAATGCTGGAGTAATTTCATGTGGTTAAATTACATGTGGCTCCGGGAGGTAAAGAGGCTTGAGAAATATAAATGCTGAAATACGCGCGGATCAACACGGGGTATCCAGAGCTGAAAGTTGCAATTAAATGAGATTGAACAAGACGAATTTGACACAAAAAGCAGGAGTAACTCAGCGGGACAGGCGGCAGGAGAGAAGGAAAAATGCAAAAAAAATGAAACTATCCCTAGGGAAAATCGAGAACTTCTTGGCTCCCTTCTCCTCAGACCTAAACGCAGCGATCCCCCCTTCTCTGTGTTATGTGTGCCAACATGCATTCATTCCTGAATTCAGAGAAAAAGGCGAATGTATTCCCCCCCTCGCCCCCCCGAAAACAAACCTAATCCACGTTTCCCAAACACCAGAAGGGTCTCAACCCGAAACGTCACCCATCCCTTCTCTCCAGAGATGCTGCCTGTCCCGTGAGTTACTCCAGCTTTTTGTGTCTATTTTACCCAAACACTCGTTAGAATCAAGAAGCCATCTCTTGGGCTTTATGTATGAGAACCATCTCCACTTTCAGGTTTTTTCTGGAGGGATTAAAACTAATTAAATGTGTGGAACAAACTAAAAATGCAAAACTGGAAATAAAATTAAGTTTGTCTAAATATCAAACGCGTATGCATTGCAATTTGCAGCGAAGACACTGGATAGAAAGTATTCAGCAGCGCGCACACCACACACACATATGTCCTACTTCCCGCTGTTAAGTTA
>CM069154.1:5135367-5268379 GCA_035221665.1 Okamejei kenojei
TTTCACTCGGGGTACCTCGTGGGTCAACTCACACCGTGAGACAGGGCCATTAATTCCCATTTCACCGGGATTGTTCCCCACGTTCCAGTGAAAGCAGAACTGCTCCTGAATCTACCTGGCGCCCAGATCCTCCTTCCCTGTGGGCGTGGCTTGACCTGAGTGGTGGTCATGTGACAGGAAGCCAACGTGTCTCTCACTCTGACCCACCCTGTGTTCAATCTCACTACAACCCACATCCCCATTGAACTAGTAGAAACAAGGAACTGCAGATGCTGGTTAATACACAAAAGGACACAAAGTGCTGGAATAAATCAACGGGTCAGGAACTATCTCTGGAGAAAGTGGATAGGTGACGATTCATAGAAACATATAAACATAGAAAATAGGCGCAGGAGTAGGCAATTCGGCCCTTCGAGCCAGCACTGCCATTCAATATGATTTTCAATCAAAGACTTTATTGTCATTCAAAAATACACCAACAAATGCAAGTTGGAACTAAATTTCGTTGCATCTGGCTCACCGTGTAACATAAAATAACAAAAGGATAAAATATATGAAAAGATAAAATAGATAAAAAGATGAAATAGATAATAGTGGCGGCACATTATATGGAATTCAAGAGTCTGATGGCTCGGGGGAAGAAGCTGTTACAACACCTGGCCGTTCACTCCTTATACTGCGATACCTTTTGCCCGAGGGCAGCAGAGTGAACAGTCCATGATGGAGATGTGTGGGGTCTTTTATAATGCTGTTGGCCTTGGACAAGCAACGTTTGCGCGCAATGTCCCGGATTGAAAGGAAGGAAGTCCCGATGAATTTTTTCAGCCGTCCTCACCACTCTCTGCACGGACTTCCAGTCGGAGGCTGTGCAGTCCCCAAACCAGACAGATGCAGCTGGTCAAAATGCTCTCTAATGGTGCCCCTGTAGAAAAAAAAGTGGTGAGGACGGGATGGGGAGGTGAGCTCTTCTCATCCGGCGCAGAAAGTGCAAACGCTGCTGCGCTCTCTTTACTAGTGATGCGATGTTTTGTGACAAGGTCAGACTGTTCATGGCTGATCATCCAAAATCAGTACCCTCTTCTGCTTGCTCCCCCTATCCCATGATTCCATTAGCCCTAAGAGCTATATCTAACTCTCTCTTGAATACATCCAGTGAATTGGCCTCCACTGCCCTCTGTGGCAAAGAATTCTACAGATTCACAACTCTTGGTGAAAAGGTTTTTCCTCATCTGGCCTACCCCTTATTCAGGTCTCAACCCAAAACGTCACCTATCGATGTTCTCCAGAGATGCTGCCTGACCTGCTGATTTACTCCAGCACTTTGTGCTTTACTAAAGCTGAATAGCCAGCTGCCTGTGGTGTCAGTGGTGACTCAGCAGGTCAGGCAACATCTGTGGAGAACTTGGATAGGTGACGTTTCAAGTAAAGACCATGAGATACTGCCTGACCTACTGAGTTACGTCAGCACTTTGTGCCCCATTGAACTAAACTTCCCGGCCTGTGGTGGAAGCTGGATCTGCCACTGATGTTTCAAACTCCACGTCCACCTGGAATAATTATGATGTGTCTTTTTCACACAAAGGCTTGGTGGGTGTATGGATGAAGCTGCCAGAGGAGGTAATTGAGGCAGGGACTATCCCATCATTTAAGAAACAGTTAGACAGGTACATGCAGGGCCGGCCTTAGGAGTTGTGGGGCCCAAGTGGTAACTATTTTGGTGAGCCCCAGGTTCCCAGTCAAGGTCTAGATTCATAGAAATATAATTAAAGTCTATTCAGGACTTCATATCTCATGGTAGAATGCAAAGTAATCAACATTTGCACTTAAAAAGTGCATGCGACTTAATGGACCAAACTGATCTAAGCTACATTTTAATATAAAATTGCATACATGTAAGCCTACAAGTAACAAACAAAATGTGTAGATCACCTCTGAAAAGTACATAGTTACAATACCACATGTTTTTGTGACGTGAAATGATTTAAAAAAAAGTAATTTAATTAAATAGATCCTGGAAAACCAATAACCATTGGTGAAAAACCAATCCAGGCATTAAATTTTGGGGCTTCAGCCCATCCTACCCTTTGGGCTTCTACCCCATCCTAACTTAGTTGTGTGTGTTTAGTTGTCTGTGCGTGATGTGTGTGTGGGAGGGAAGGAGAGAAGGGAGGAAGGAAGGGAGGAAGGAGAGAGGTAAGAAGGGAAGGGAGTAGGAAGGGGGAAGGAGAGAAGGGAGGGTGAGGGCCCGTGGCGGGAGCTGAGGCCGGGTTCCAGGCGGATGGGTGTGAGCTGAGGCCGATGTTTGTAAACGTTGCTCCAACCCCCTGCCCCGGCCCACCCTGTATTGATCACAGTGTCTCCCCGGGAGAGAGGGGTGGAGCTGGGGCTGTGTGCGTGAAGCACGGTGACTGGAGGGTGGGAGCGCTGCCGTGAGCGAATGACCCACCTCCCCCTCTCCCCTTCACCCCCTTCTCCATTCCCCCTCACACCCCTCCTCCCCATCACTCCTTTCTTCCCCCTCCATCCCTCTACTCTCTCTCCGACCCTCTCTCCCCTCTCTCCACCCGGGGTAGATCTACCGAGCCGAGAGTAGATTATTCTGGCACGGGGCCCCCTTACTTGCAGGGCCCAATTGGGAGCAATCGGTCCAAACGGCTTATGGCCGGCTCTGGGTACATGGATAGGATAGGTTCATTCATACTAGGAGCAGAATTAGGCCATTTGGCCCATCAAGTCTACTCTCCTCCATTCAATCATGGCTGATTTACCTTTCCCTCTCAACTAAATCCTCCTGCCTTCTATCCAAGACTCCTGACACCAGTACTGATCTAGAATCTATCTATCTCTGCCTTAGAAATATCTATTGACGGCCTCCACAGCCTTCTGTGGCAATGAATTCCACAGTTTCACTACCTTCTGAATAAATAAATTCCTCCTCATCTCCTTCCTAAATGAACTTTAATTCTTTAATTCTGAAGCTGCGACCTCTGGTCCTAGACTCTCCCACTAGTGGAAACATCCTCCACCATCCACTCTATCCAGGCCTTTCACTATTTGGTAAGTTTCAGTGAGGTCCACAAGGCAAGGCAAGCTGTAGGTAGTTATCTCCCTCCTCCACAGGGAGCAAGCTGTGTGCAATTTGGCTGCACACAACACGACAACAACCGCTGATGGAAGTCTCTACAGGAAGTGTTGAGCAATTCATCATCAGCTCCCCACACACAGTACAGAGAGGTCTGTGGTTACAAATAATTCAAGGCGCTGGTAAATAATTCTAAAGAACAAGCATTTTGTAAAACAACGATTTTACCTGGTGTGAGACCAACAGCGACAAGAACCAACAGAGCGACTGTTCCCCTGGATCTGGGCCGTTTCTGGTGGGTGAATTCTCCCTGTCCCACTGCCATGTCTTGGTTGCGTTGGATCGGTTTGGACCCTGCACTGCGTTTTGAGTTGTCCTCTTCCTCATTCACAACAGAAGTCAAACAGTCAATGTCCGTTTACTCAGGAAACGACTTTGCAGTGGTTCGAGACTAAGTTGGTGACTCACTTGCCACCTCCCCCAGCCTCCTCACCACGGACAATGCACCTATCAGGAGTGAGCTGCAATGCTCTCCTGTTGCCTGGATTGGAGCATCTCCTCGAAGCTCTGCTTCATTCTGGTGACGTTTGCCCAATTGACTGGCGCTCTGTCCACCACCGCAAACATTCCTTGCCCACCCCTCAACCCCCTCCCAAATGTGGGCACACTGTTTCTGAACTTGTGTTGGTTTAGGAGGCGGAGATCAGCCATGTTTGAATGGCGGGTAGACTTGATGGGCCGAATGGCCAAATTCTACTCCTGGAATGTTGTGAGCATCTTCACAGAAAATTGTGAGTCTGTGGAATCCTCTGCCTCAGAGGGCGGTGGAGGCCGGTTGCCTGGATACTTTCAAGAGAGAACTAGATAGGGCTCTTAAAGATAGCGGAGTCAGGGGATATGGGAGAAGGCAGGAACGGGTACTGATTGTGGATGATCAGCTGGCTCGAAGGGCCAAATAGCCAATCCTGCACCTATAGTTTATTGTCTATTGTCTATTGCCACATGCAATCAGATAAGTCCAGTCATGTCACCAGATAAACTCCTTGAAGGACAATTTACATATTTGAGCATCGGAGACCAGGTAAAGCTTAGTTTGAGGATGTGATTCATAAAATCGTAGAGTGATACAGCACGGAAACAGCTTGCCAATGCCGATGAAGATGCCCCATGTACGCTAGTCCCTCTTTCGTTTAGTTTAGTTTAGAGATACAATACAGAAACAGGCCCTCTGGCCCACCGTGTCCCACCATCCAGTGATCCCCCGCACAGCAACACAAATGTTTACATTTACACCAACCCAATTAACCTATAAACCTGTACATCTTTGGAGTGTGGGAGGAAACTGAAGTTCTCGGAGAAAACTATGTACAGACAAGCACCTGAAGCCGGGATTGAACCCGGGTATCTGCCGCTGTTATGCAATGCAAGGCAGCAACTCTACAGCTGCGCCACCGTAAAAACCAGGCCTGCATTTGACCCCTGTCCCTACAAACCTTTCCTATCCACGTTCCATGTCCTAATGCTTTTAAATGTTGTTAATAGTACCCGTCCCCACTACCTCCTCTGGACGTGCTCCTTCCATGTACCCATCAGCTTCTGTGAGATAACATTGTTGAGGTAGGATTAGGGTTGTGTGAGGGAGAAGACAAAGGAGATTGCATATACTAGAATCTGGAACAATAGGCAGAACACCTGAAAATCTCAACGGGTCAAGCAGCATCTGTGGAGGCAAAAAGTGCATGTTTGTATTCCGGCCGAGACACTACTTCCGACTGAGGTTGAAAACTGGATGTTTACCAATATATGGCAAACAAAGAGGAGATGGGTCAAACGCGGGCAAGTGGGACAAGTGGACTAGGGCGGCACGGTGGCGCAGTGGTAGAGCTGCTGCTTTACAGCGCTTACTGTCGGGTTTGATCCTGACTATGGGTGCTGTCTGTATGGAGTTTGTACGTTTTCCCCGTGACCGCCTGGGTTTTCTCCAAGATCTTCAGTTTCCTCCCACACTCCAAAAACATATAGGTTAGTTGGTTAGTTGGCTTGGTATAAGTGTAAATAGTCCCGAGTGCGTGTAGGATAGTGTTAATGCGGTGGGATCACTGTTCGGTGCGAACTCGGTGGGCTGAAGGGCCAGTTTCCACGCTGTATCTCTAAACTAAACTAAACTAGTTTAGGTTTAAAATAGAAATGCATATGCTGGAAAAATCGATGTAGACAAAAATGCTGGAGAAACTCAGCGGGTGAGGCAGCACCTATGGAGCGAAGGAATAGGTGATGTTTCGGGTCGAGACCCTTCTTCAGACTGATGTGGAGGTGGGTCTGCGGGGCGGGAAGAAGAAAGGAAGAGGCGGAGACAGTAGGCTAATTGGCTTCTGTAGGTTAATTGGCTTCTGTAAATTGTACCTAGTGTGCACGATAGAACTAGTGTATGGGTGATTGCTGGTCAGAGCGAACTTAGTGGGGCAAAGGGCATGTTTCCATGCTGTATCTCTAAACTAAACTAAACATGACAGGAACAAGCCCTCGGGCCCACAATGTCATTGCCGAACGTAATGCCAGGAACCAGGCCATCTCATAGATGAACTGAGGCCCAGGCCAATTTCAATTTCAGAATTTCAAGCAGAAGCCCCTCAATTTTAGAGGCCCCCAAATCAAGATCCCTTTGAGGCTACAGGCATGAGGCCCATGACAAATGGCACTCGTTGCCCCCCCTCTGATAGTGCTTGCCCTGAACAAACCCTTATCTGCCTGCACATAATCCATATCTCTCCAGCCCTGCATATCCATGTGCTTATCTAAAAGTCTCTTACATCACACTCTCGTGTTCATTTCCAATAGGTTTGAAGAAGCTGTTTGTGAAACAGGTGGAGTATAATTTCAAGCTTTTATATCTTCTGCCTTGATGGGAGAGGAGAGAAGAGGGGACGGCTGGGGTGAAAAAGGTCCTTAATTATGTTGTCTGCTTTCTTGAGGCATCGTGAGGTATAGATGGCACAATGGTGGGATACGGTGCATCTATAGAATCTATAACATAGATAGGTGATGTTTCGGGTCGGGGTCCTTCTTCAGACCCGTCAAAATGTAGAAACAAGAAACCAAAGATACTGGTTTACACAAAAGACACAAAGTGCTGGAGTAACTCAGTGGGTTAGACAGCATGCCTGGAGATCAAATAGAAAAAAAATAACTGCAAAAGCTTGTTTACAAAAAGAGCAAGCAGTTGTGTTTGCCTCACCACATCCACACTTGATAACATTAACAAACAATTGTTCCTTCCTATTTTTTCTAAGTTGCTTCATACTTTTATTGTTTGGCCAATAAAATTTAATAATAAAAAATGTAACACATTACATTATGTTTAAGAAAGAACTGCAGATGCTGGCAAAAGCATAGGTAGACAAAAATGCTGGAGAAACTCAGCGGGTGAGGCAGCATCTATGGAGCGAAGGAATAGGTGACGTTTCGGGTCGAGACCCTTCTTCAGACTTATTTTATGGTCAGTATTGCAAGTGGCAATATAAACTGGAAGGTAAAAAAACAAAGCTTCTGCATAGCGGTAGAGTTGCTGCCTTACAGCTACAGAGACCCAGGTTCGATCCTGGCAATGGGTGCTGTCTGCACTGAGTTTGTATGTTGTCCCTCTGACCACGTGGGTTTCCTCCCATATTCCAAAGACGTGCAGGTTTGTAGGTTTTAATGTAACCCCAAAGACCATATCTTTATATTGTTAGTTGGTTACATGGTTAAATCGTTGGTTATATGGTTAACTATGTTACAGGTGACAATAAACTAAACTAACATACTAGGTTAGTTGGCTTCTGTAAATTGACTCTAGTGTGTAAGATAGACCCTGTGTAGGGGTGGTTGTTGGTCGGCGCTGACTCGATGGGCCAAAGGGCCTGTTTCCGCGCTGTATCTCTAAACGTAAAAGTCCAAGTAGAACTAAAACTGACACAAAAAATTAGTTTCTAGCTTAGCTTAGATTCTAATAAATATATAAGGTTTGTGTACAACACATGGCCTGGAGAGAATGAATGTGAAGAGGATGTTTCCACTAGGAGATTTAGGACCAGAGGCCACAGCCCCAGAATAAAAGGATATACATTTAGAAAGGAGATGAGGAGGAATTTCTTTAGTCAGAGGTTGGTGAATCTGTGGATTTCATTGCCACAGATGGCTGTGGAGGCAAATCAATGAATATTTTTAATGCGGAAATTGATAGTTTCTTGATTAGTACGGATGCAGAGGTTATGGGAAGAAGGGAGGAGAAAAGGGTTGAGAGAGAAAGATAGGTCAGCCAAGATTGAATGGTGGAGTAGATCTGCTCCTATCACTTATAAACCTATGAACGTGAGTTTAAATATGTTCTGATGTGGCCATTTTCAATTTGATGTATTTTCTAGAATCGAAAGACAAGAGATCTCACAGAGAGGATAACAATGAAACCCAGGTAAGGATGTGAAGTGTGAATTGTCTGAATTTTTGAGAATATAGAAACTAATATTATGTAGCATAACACAGGCCATTCAGCCCCACTAGTCCACTCCAGCGTTAATACTAAACGCCAATCTCTATGCATCCTTCTTCATTAAACCCCATCAACATCAACAAGGGTGGCACTCAGGGTGGGACAGCTTGTAGAGCTGCTGCCTCACAGCGCCAGAGACCCAGGTTCAATCCTGACCGCGTGGAGTTTGTACATTCTCCCTGCGACCACGTGAGTTTCCTCCAGGTGCTCCAGTTTCCATCCACATCTCAAAGACGTGTGGGTTTGTAGGTTAATTGGCTTCTGCAAATTGTCCCTTGCTTTTCGCGAGGGGATAAGAAAATGGGATAACAGAACATAATTCTTTATGGCTCTAAATCACTGAAGTCCGATTAAAGACATCTCAAAGTTTTCCAATGAGGTAGATGAGAGGTCAGGACAGCAGTGAAGCTGATGTGTGGGACATCTTTTACCCAGGGGATAAAATTCTCCTAAATTACATCAACGATGCTCAGAATTATCTGTCCCTTGCGACAACACATCCTCAGTAAATGCCCCTCTGATCCCTCGGGGTGACATGGTGGGACACAACGGTAGCATTACGGCCTTACAGCGCCAGAGACCCAGGTTCGATCCTGACTATGGGTTCTGTCTGTACAAAATTTGTACATTCTCCCCGTGACCACGTGGATTTTCTCCAAGATCTTCGGTTTGCTACGACACTCCAAAGACGTACAGGTTTGTAAGTTAATTGGCTTGGTAAATTGGATAATTGGCTTGGGAACACGTGGTATCCACGAGGACATGGGGGGCCTTCTGTGAACGCTGGTCGCCGCGGGAGGTAGAGTGTTTTGTTGGCAAAGATGGCGATATACTAATTTGATGATCGTTTGTTTGTAAATTGTCAACATAGGCAGTCTTTGATTGTGTTAATACTCTGTATGTTTATTTTTATTTTTTGAATAAAAGTATTTACATAATAATTAAAGAAACACTTTGGACAGCACTCAGGGCTGAGCTGAGGCCACAAAGTAACTCAACGCGTTAGGCAAAAGATTCTGTACTCTTAAAATTTCACCTTTAAATGTCCTCCATTTCTCTTCTCCATCCTTCCCATAAAACAAAATGTCCCAATTCACTCCTTTAAAATCCTTTCTTAAGCAGAGCTGTGCAAAGATACAAAATAGGAACAATATCACAAGATCCACTGGGATCATATTTGCTTTAAAAACAGAAAACTATGGACCTTGAATTTCTTTATTTCATGATCTCCTTCTCGGGTAAGTGCCTGCAATTGGTCTTGGCTGCATATTGGTACATGCTGATAGATAGATTAGGTTTTAGTGGAACTAAGGACAATTGGGAGAGGTTGACTTGCCTAATGATAAGATTGTTCACATCAACAGTTGGGCGGCACGGTGGTTGCAGCGGTAGAGTGGCTGCCTTACATCGCCAGAGATCCGGGTTCAATCCTGACTATGGGTGCTGTCTGTATGGAGTTTGTACGTTCTCCTCGTGACTCCAGAGATGTACATATTTATGTTAATTGGCTTAGTATAATTGTAAACCAACCCCTCTTTGTCCCTAGTGTGTGTAGGATAGTGCTCGTGTGCTTGAATCTCTGGTCGGCGTGGACTCCGTGCGCCGACGAGCCAGTTTCGGCGCTGTACGTCTACACTAAACTAAACAACGTTCGCTTGTATGGATTGGAAATCATTCAGTCTCCATTATCCAACCTCTATATTCTGCAATGTATATTGTTCACAGAAGATCAAACATACCCAACTATGGGAACTGGTCGAATCTGAGGGGCCGACCCCTCTTTGTACTTGTGGGAGGTTGATGCACACAAATCAGTTCTCTTGCCTCCTACATTACGACAGTGACTGCATTAAAAACCTCATGATTGTCTGCAAATTGTTTGGAAATTCTCTGACGATATTTCAAGTCATCCTTGTTTCCTCTGTTTTGTGCAGCATCTGTTCTTGATAGATTGATTTGAATTTTCTTTCCAAATAATTAAAGCCATTTTAAGCATTTTAATTCCGAGCACACTTATCCGTTATCTATACTTTTTAATTGGTTTCGGCTTCACTAACTGGGCTGGAAGCCAACCCAAAAATGTTGCTTATGCTTCTCCACAGATTCTGCCCAACCCGCTGAGTTACTCCAGCACTTCATGTCCTGTTCTGAGCCTATCGTGTCAGTATAAGGATGGTTAGGTAATTGGGGGAAAATGTAATATGATATGAAGAATTGTGAAATTATCTATCTTGACATGAAGCAAAGAAAAGCAGAATATTTTTTAAGAGCTGCCAGAATGGTTTAAACTTTGGCATTCCTTGGAATCTCGCTGTCACGTTTGTGAACCCGTTTCAATTATGTGAGGAGTTCAGGAAGTGAAAAAAACGTACTTAAAGCAATATACATATATCTCGGAATGAAGTAAAGACATAATATTTTAATGCAGCAAGAAATTATGATTTGCCAGTTTCACATTTAAACATTCAAATGAAACAGATGTCTCTTGCCGAGAGTAGGTGAATTGTGGACCAGAGGACATAAGGTTAAGGTGAAGGGGAAAAGATTTAATAGAAATTTGATGGGTAACTTTTTCACATGTAGGGTGGTGGACGTATGGAACAAGTTGCCAGAGGAGATAGTTGAGGCTGGAACTATCCCAACATTCCAGAAACAGTTAAACACGTACATGGATAAGACAAGTTTGGAGGGATATGGGCAAAACATGGGCAGTTGGGATTAGTGTAACTGGGACATGTTGGCAAATTGGGCCGAAGGGCCTATTTTCATGCTGTATCACTCTATGACTCTATGTAGGGTGAATTAGAATTTGATGAGAGAAACAATAGACAATAGGTGCAGGAGTAGGCCATTCGGCCCTTCGAGCCAGCACCGCCATTCAATGTGATCATGGCTGATCATCCACAATCAGTACCCCATTCCTGCCTTCTCCCTAGATCCCCTGACACCGCTATCCTTAAAGAGCCCTATCTAGCTCTCTCTTGAAAGTATCCAGAATCCAGAGAACGTCTGTGGATATTTTTAAGGCAGAGATGGATGGATTCTTAATTAGTACAGGTGTCTTAGGTTATGGGGAGAAGGCAGGAAAGTGGGGTTAGGAGGGAGAGATGGATCAGCCATGATTGAATGGCGGAGTAGACTTGATGGGCCGAATGGCCTAATTCTACACTTATCACCTATGAACATTTTACACAGCAATTCAATTGGTAATAAAGTGAAAAGTTCACATTCTGGAGAGCCAGCTTTGAGTTCTAGTCTACGTACTGCTGTCTTTTGGGTGAATGTCAGGATGTACAGAAGTGTCTGCAAGCATTGGTGCCTTTTTGGCAGTGACTCCGATAAATAAAAAGTTTGGAGCTGAGTTCCAGAGGTCACCCCTCACCCTGCCACTATGTCCTACAGTGGTATAGGACAGGCAGCACACCCTCCCCACTGACGATCAAGGAGCCTCTGTGTAGATAGATGATCAGATCAATCCAGGTCATGTTCATAAGTTATAAGAGCTGAATTAGGACATTCGGCCCATCAAGTCCACTCCGTCATTCATTCAATCATGGATGATCTATCTTTTTCTCTCGACCCCATTCTCCTGCCTTCTCCCCATAATCCCTGACACCCGGACTAATCAAGCATTTATCAATCTCCGCCTTAGAAATACCCATTGGCCTCCCCATCCTTCGATTGCAATGATTTCCACTTGATTCACCACCCTCTGACTAAAGAAATTCCTTCTCATCTCCTATCTCAAAGTATGTCCTTTTATTCTGAGCCTAGGGCACAGATTCATCACCCTCTCTCTCAAGGGTGTCTTGGGTGACTTACTCAGGCTAACTGGGCCACACCAAGGGCCAGCGTAGACATCCAGCGAAAGGTTAGTCTGTGGCAGGGTGTGGTGGAGATGCCCCTCAAAATAAGGGAAGGTATTCCACGCCAGTGGGCCACATGAGTGGCGAGGGTGAGGGGTAAATTTGTGTAATTTGTGTAAACAGTATTGAATGTATGTTTCGCCTCCGAGAATGTCGGATGGAGTTTTGTAAGGATCATGTATTGTATATATTTATTTGTTGAATAAAGTATTTTTTGAAATTAAAAAAAAAACGGAGTCAGAGTTGTTGGTTCAACTCCCACTCCTGAAGCCCGAGGACTGATGGAGTGCGGTACTGAGGGAGTTCACCACTGCTGGAGGTGAAGTCACTTTGCCGAGGCATTTAGCTGATCTGCTGACTGCTCTGTCCCAAGTCACTGAGAAAGGTCACCTGGAGGTAGTTCGTGCCAGAATAGTGGAGAGTCTCCTTGTTCTGGGGGCAAGAGTTATCCGTACAAACCAAGATCAACAAGGCAAGCTGTAGGTAGTTATCTCCCTTCTCTACAGGGATCTAGCTGTGTGCAATTTGGCTGCACATAGCACAACGATAATCGTTGATGGAAGTCTCTACTGAAACTAGCGAGTGTTGAGCAATTTATCATTAGCACCTCACCCAGTACAGTGAGGCCCGTGGCTAAACATAATTCAAGGCGCTTAGTAAATAATTCTAAAGAACAGAGCATTTTATAATGGTTCGCACCAGAATAGTGGAGGATCTCCTTGTTCTGGGGCAAGAGGTATCCCATCAACCAAGGACACCAAAGTAATCTGTAGAATAGTTTTTTAAAGGGAGCTTGTTGTGTCCAAATTAGATGCACACAAGACTGCAAGGGCGGAAATGTAGAAACAAGGAACTGCACATACTGGTTTATACCAAAGATAGGCACAAAGTGTTGGAGCATCTCAGGGGTCAAGCAGTTTCTCTGGAGGATGGGTAACATTTCGGGATGGGACCCTTCAGAGTGGTCCTGACCTCCCAACTACCCCATTTGAGACCTTGGAACTATCTTTAATCGGATTTTACTAGACTGTATCTTGCACTGAACATTATTCCCTTTATCCCGTACCGGTACCCTGTGGATGGCTTGATTGTAATCGTGTTCAGTGTTTTCACTGACTGGATAGCGTAGAGCAGAAAAGCTTTTCACTCCACCTCAGTACACGTGACTATAATAGGTTAAACTAAAGAGGTTGCCACAGATTCCTTGAATGCAAACATGACAAGTCATCGTGGTGCTTCCTCATTTCAGAAGCGGTTGGGTTTCACAAGCTTCTTCTATGTGTGACCTGTGGTCTAGGTTCAACATTTCCCACGCTGTTTCTAGCAGGAGTCCTGTGTGACTTTACCACGCTAACCGAGCCACACCAAGGCCCAGTGTTGGGTTCTGCAGTGCAAGCTCAGTGGGTGAAAACTATTGAGTGAGTTAGAGAGTTGTTGGTTCAGTTCCCACTCCAGAACGCCGAGCACAGAGGGAGAGTTGTACTGAGGGAGCTCCGCATTGGAAACATAGAAGCATAGAAAATAGGCGCTGGAGTAGGCCATTTGGCTCTTCGAACCAGCACCGCCATGCAATATGATCTTGACTGATCAACCTAAATCAGTATCCAGTTCCTGCTTTCTCCCCATATCCCTTGATTCTGTTTTATCCTAAGCGCTGTGTCTAAAGTTGCTGGAGGTGCTGTCACTCTGATGAGGCATTTAACTGGCCTGCTGCTCTGCTGCCTGCTCTCTCCAGCCGGCTCTCTCTCTTCAGTGTGGCACGGTGGTGCAGCGGTTAGCTGCTGCCTCACAGCGCCAGAGACCCGGGTTCGATCCTGACTACGGGTGCTGTCTGTGTGGAGTTTGAACGTTCTCACTGTGACCTCGTGGGTTTCCTCCAGCTGCTCCGGCTTCCTCCCACATCCCTAATACATGCGAGTTTGTAGGTTAAATACCTCTGCAAGATTGTCGCAAATGTGCAGGGAATGGATGAGAAAGTGGGATAACAGAACTAGTGTGTACAGGTAGACAAAAATGCTTGAGAAACTCAGGGTTTTTATCTACTATAACAGAACTAGTGTGTACAAGTGATCAATGGTCGGCGTGGACTCGGTGGGCCAATGGGCCTGTTTCCATGCAGTTTCTCTAAACCAAACTAATTCTACTCTTATCACTTATGACTCTATGACAAAATTTCAGCCATCTTTTATTACATTGGATTATTTTAATCATTATTCAATATGCAGGGTTTTACACAGCAATTCAATTGGTAGTAAAGTTAAAAGTTCTGGAGAGCCAGCTTTGAGTTCTAGTCTATGTACTGCTGTCTTTTGGGCGAATGTCAGGATGTACAGACGTGTCTGCAAACATAGGTACAGAAGTTAGCCATTTGCTACATCGAGTCCACTTCGCTATTCTTCTAACGTGTGTCCACAGTTCAATACTTGTAATCATTTAACCGTTTTTATATCCCCATTGCTCAATGGTTCAATGGTACTTTATTGTCTCATGCACATGGGTACAGTGAAATTTCTTTTGCACAGAATTCAGTAAATATCTTACTTTATATAAGCACAGCTGAAGCTAAGGGACAAGAGTGTATCAATAGCAGATTATATGATACAGTACACAAGAGTTGCCACATTTCTGGCGGTATCATATATTCTTAAAGATCAAATTGGTAAAAAGCTATTGTCTTATTTTGGGCTTAAAGGCCCGTTGTCATGGAGACGGCACTGGGTGGGAGTTGCAGGCGTCGGCCTGGTCTGGCGATGTTGTCGGTGCCTCCACCGCCGCTCCGTGCCGCTGCAGGCCGTGTCCGATCCGCGCGCTCGTCCCCGATTTCTGTGGGACCTCCAGCGGCACCCGATCCACCGGCTGCTGCAGGGCCTCCAGCAGCCCACTCGCGTTCCTCTCCTCCCTCCACCACTGCCGACCCCATCTCCAAGGTCTCGGCTGTTTTTTTCCTTGAATAACAATTAAAACACAATTTATAATCTCTACCATCAAATTTTACCCGAGGAAATGACCCAGGGCGGCACAGTGGCGCAGCGGTAGAGTTGCTGCCTTACAGCGCC
Organism: Okamejei kenojei; assembly: GCA_035221665.1. NCBI lineage: Eukaryota > Metazoa > Chordata > Chondrichthyes > Rajiformes > Rajidae > Okamejei > Okamejei kenojei. The sequence continues at coordinate 5,149,900 of CM069154.1, forward strand.
AGAGACCCGGGTTTGATCATGACTACCGGTGCTGTCTGTACGGAGTTTGTATGTTCTGCCTGTGACAGCGTCGGTTTTCTCCGGGTGCTCCGGTTTCCTCCCACAATCCAAAGACGTGTAGCTTTGTGGGTTAATTGGCCTCTGTATAATCGTAAATTGTCCTCCGTGTGTATGATAGTGCGAGTGTACGGGGTGATCATTGGTCGGCGCGGACTTGGTTGGCTGTAGGGCCTACAGTGCCCTCCATAATGTTTGGGATAAAGACCCATCATTTATTTTATTTGCCTCTGTACTCCACAATTTGATAATTGTAATAGAAAAAATCACATGTGGTTAAAGTGCACATTGGTAGATTTTAATAAAAGCCATTTTTATACATTTTGGTTTCACCATGTAGAAATTACAGCAGTGTTTATCCATAGTCCCTCCATTTCAGGGCACCTTAATGTTTGGGTCACAGCAATGTCATTTAAATGAAAGTAGTCATGTTTACTATTTTGTTGCATATCCTTTACATGCAATAACTGCTTGAAGTTTGGGATTCATGGACATCACCAGTTGCTGGGTGTCTCCTCTTATGATGCTCTGCCAGGCCTGTATTGCAGCCATCTTTAGCTTATGCTTGTTTTGGGAGCTAATCCCCTTCAGTTTTCTCTTCAGCATATAATAGGCATACTCAGTTGGGTTCAGAATGACTTGGCCACTCAAGAATTTACCATTTTTTAGCTTTGAAAATTTCCTTTGTTGCAATGTGCTTGGAATCATTGTCTTGCTGTAGAATGAATTACCAGCCTATGGGTGTTGAGGCATTTGTTTGAACTTGAGCAGATAGGATGTTTCTATACACTTCAGAATTCATTATGCTACCACCATCAGCAGTTGTATCATCAATGAAGATAAGTGAGTCAGTACCTTCAGCAGCCATACATGCCCAGGGCATAACACCCCCACCACCGTGTTTCACAGATGAGGTGGTATGCTTTGGATCTTGGGCAGTTCCTTCTCTTCTCCATACATTGTTCTTGTCATTACTCTGATATAAGTTAATCTACGTCTCATCTGTCCACAAGATCTTTTTCCAGAACTGTGGTTGCTCTTTTAAGTACTTTGTGGCAAACTGTAACCTGGCCATCTTATTTTTGTGCCTAACCAGTGGTTTACATCTTGCAGTGTTGCCTCTGTATTTCTGTTCATGAAGTCTTCTGCGGACAGTGGTCATTGACAAATCCACACCTGACTCCTGAAAAGTGTTTCTGATCTGTCGGACAGGGTGTTTGTTTTTTTTTTCTTTATTATAGAGAGAATTCTTCTGTCATCAGCTGTGGAGGTCTTCCTTGGCCTGCCAGTCCCTTTGTAATTAGTAAGCTCACCAGAGCACTCTTTAAATAATAATAATAATAATAACTTTATTACGGACTCAAGGTCCAAACAAGGGGCAACATTACATTAAAAATGCATTGCATCTCAAATATCATAAATATATATAAAATCATGGTAAATCACATAAAAAACATCATAATTTATATATTTTAAAAAAAACACCACAATACTTAAGTTAAAAATCCAGAGTAAAAAATGATCAATGTCGTACAACGAGACAACGATACCAGTGTCTCCACAACTGGGATTCGTAGCGTGTAGTGCTAACCCTTATGTTTGTCAAGGCCACAATAAGCACATTTTTAGAGTAATTTATCCTGCAAATTAATTTATACATGTGGTGTCTTAGGATATCTTCTAGAGTACTGACTCCTGCAGCCACAAACATATTACTGGCACTACACCATCTTGGTTGCCTTAGCAGTGTTCTCATGGCATCGTTATATGCAACCTTTAGTCTCTGCATACTTGTCTTTAAATAGTTCGACCACAGGTGCGCAGTGTAGAGGGGTGTGCAGTATGCTCTAAATATCGACATCTTCACCACATCTGCACACGCACCAAATTTACGCAAGAGGATATTCGCCTGTATATACAGCATGCGTCGTTGCCTATAAATATCAATTCTATTCAATTCAACTTTAATGTCATTGCACAGATACAAGTATGGGTACAACGAAATGCAGTTTAGTGACAGTACGAAGTGATAGCAATATATAGATAAATACAGATAAATAAATACAGATGTGGAAATCTATCGGCGGGACTCCGAGTTCAGCAGTGCGATGGTGTTATTATAGAAGCTACTCCTCATCCTGCTGGTGCGGGACCTGAGGCTCCTGTACTGCCTCCCCGATGGTAGAAGGGCAAACAGTCCATGGTTAGGGTGGGAGGGGTCCTTGATGATCTTCCCGGCCCGTCTCAGACACCGTTTTCGGTGGAGGGCATCCATGGCAGGGAACGGGGCACCGATGATGTACTGGGCGGTTTTCACCACCCGTTGTAGTGCCTTCCTGTCTGCTACGGTGCAACTGCTGTACCATACCGTAAAGCAGGTGGTCAGGATGCTTTCAATGGTACAGCGGTAAAAGTTGGTCAGGATCTGGGAGCAGGTGGGCTTTTTTGAGCCTCCTCAGGAAGTAAAGGCGCTGCTGCGCCTTTTTGATCAGCTTGAAGGTGTTGAGGGACCAGGACAGATCCTCCGAGATGTGTACCCCGAGGAATTTGTAGTTGGAGACCCGCTCCACCTCAGACCCGTTTATATGGATGGGGGTGCGTCTGCCCCCTCTGTTCCTTCTAAAGTCAACAATGATTTCCTTCGTGTTCTGGGAGTTGAGGACGAGGTTATTATCGGCACACCAGGTTTTCAGGTGCTGGACCTCCTCCCTGTAGGCTGACTCGTCGTTGTCGCTGATCAGTCCTACCACCGTGGTGTCGTCGGCAAATTTTATGATGGCGTTGGAGCTATATTTAGGGATGCAGTCATGGGTGAAGAGAGAGTAGAGGAGAGGACTGAGCACACAGCCCTGTGGCACGCCAGTGTTCAGTGTTATAGTGGAGGAGGTGAGGTTGTTGATCCAGTGTCCAATTGCAGAGGGAAATCCAGTGTCCAATTGCAGAGGGAAGTGGAGATGCCAAGACCGCTGAGTTTGGTGATCAAGCTAGCGGGTATGACAGTGTTAAAGGCGGAGCTGAAGTCAATGAACAGCAACCTGATGTAGGTGTTATTGCTGTCCAGGTGGGTCAGGGCAGAGTGAAGGGCCGCCGATATGGCGTCCTCTGTAGACCTATTGGTCCGGTAGGCAAACTGATGGGGGTCCAGTGTGGGGGGGAGGCTGGCTTTGAGGTGAGCCAAGATCAGCCGCTCGAAGCACTTGGCGATGACAGGGGTGAGTGCCACTGGCCGGAAATCGTTGAGACTCTCTGTCGCTGATTGTTTGGGCACTGGCACAATGGTAGATGTCTTGAGGCAAGTGGGGACGACACCCTGGGCCAGTGACAGATTGAAAATGTCAGTGAGGACCAGGGATAGTTGTCCAGCACATGCCCTGAGCACCCGCCCGGGGATGCCATCAGGGCCGGCAGCTTTGTGCTCATTCACCTTGCTCAGTGCATCTTGTACAGCAGAGGTGGAGAGACTGAGGGGTTGTTCATGCGGGGGTGGAGCAACTTTGATGGCTGGAGTTTTGTTGTCCCGGTCAAAGCGGGCGTAGAAATTGTTTAGCTCGTCAGGAAGGGAGGCATTGTCTGGGGTGGGGGGGGTTGACTTTATGGAATATCCTCATCATCTGTCATTTGTTCTGTAATAATATGCCCCTAGATATTTTATCTTATTACAGACACTAAGATTGTTGTCAGACAATTTAAAATCAGGATATTTTAGGCTTTTATCCTCTTTGGTTCTACAGACCATAACAGCACTCTTACTAGCATTATATTTAATAGAAAACATAGAAACATAGAAATTAGGTGCAGGAGTAGGCCATTCAGCCCTTCGAGCCTGCACGCCATTCAATATGATCATGGCTGATCATCCAACTCAGTATCCCGTACCTGCCTTCTCTCCATACCCTCTGATCCCCTTAGCCACAAGGGCCACATCCAACTCACTCTTAAATATAGCCAATGAACTGGCCTCAACTACCCTCTGTGGCAGAGAGTTCCAGAGACTCACCACTCTCTGTGTGAAAAAAGTCTTTCTCATCTCGGGCCCCTTATCCTTAAGCTGTGACCCCTTGTCCTGGACTTCCCCAACATCGGGAACAATCTTCCTGCATCTAGCCTGGTCATGTTCCAAACCATACACGGAACATGCAGTAAGGAGCTGCTGGAGACCAGCGCTAGATGGACTAAAGACCGCAAGATCATCTGCATACATAATATGGTTCACTAAAATATTACCAATCACGCACCCAGTGTTACAGGCTTTCAATTGTTTAGACAGATCATCAATATATAGATTAAAAAGGTCTGGGGATAAAATTCCCCCTTGTCTAACACCATTGCTATCCCCAAATGGGGCTGAGACCCTATTGCCCCATTTTATTTGCATAGTCTGGTGGGCATACCAGTAGGCCAGTATTCTCACAATGTATTTAGGCACCCCTCTTTGACGCATTTTACCAAACAGCTTTCTGTGATTAACACGGTCAATGGCTTTGGAAGCATCAATAAAGCACATCTTTCTTCTTAATGATGTTTCAAACAGTTGATTTCGGATAGCCTCATCTTTGGCTGATGTTTCTAACAGTTTTGTCTTGTTTCTCAGCCTCATAATGGCTTCTTTGACTTTCATTGGCACAACTTTGGTCCTCATGTTGATTAACAGCAATAAATGTTTCCAAAGGTGATGGAAAGATTGGAGGAAAGACTAGGTGCTGAGAGATTTCTATTACCTGCATTAAGGAGGCAATTAAACACACCTGAGCAATTACAAAAACCTGTGAAGCCATGCGTCCCAAACATTATGGTGGCCTGAAATGGGGGGACTATGTATAAACACAGCTGTAATTTCTACATGGTGAAACCCAAATGTATAAAAATACCCTTTAATAAAATCTGACAACGTGCACTTTAACCACATGTGATTTTTTCTATTACAAATCTCAAATTGTGGAATACAGAGCCAAATAAATAAATGAAGGGTCTTTGTCATAAACATTATGGAGGGCACTGTATGTCCACACTTTATCTCTACAATTCTAAAGTAAATTCCCATCATTTCCAATTGAATTTAATGTGAACACCAGAGTGAAGAGATTGCAAACTTTTACCTTTTAAAAGTTGTCACACAGCAGATGGAAACCGGGAAGAGAAGCAGAACTCCAAAGAGTACCCAGCGTAACACACCCCAAACACGGCAAACATTCAGCATGATGTCCCTGGAAATCCACGGAAATATTATTACTTCCACACAGAGTTATCAAAGATCAATGCTGGCATTTTTTTTTCATCATATTGCACACGGAATCATTCAGTGTGATCCAAGGTTGTGGCGTAGACATTGGTGAGATGTTTATATCGCAACATGCACCCATTCCTTGGAGGTGTTCCATGACTACATACATTAACAACTTAGATGTTCATGTTGGTGGTCAGACATACAGCACGAAAACATGTCCTTTGACCCAATTTCCCCACGCCGACCAAGATGCCCTTATCTACACTAGTCCCATCTGCCGGCCTTAGATGTTAATGTTGGAAGTATGATTAACGAGTTTACAGATTACACCAAAATTGTATCATTTTGCATAGTACGCTAATCATAAACCACAGAGGGATAAGAAGTAACTGGTATGTTGGGCAGAGTAATGCCAGCAGGTATTGAACCGTGATAAGTGTGAAGTGATTTGTTTTTTGGCATCAAATAAGGGTAGACATTGACAACGGTAGGGCCACTGGGTGTACTAAGGACAGAGGGACTTTAGTCAGGGCCAAGGAGTATTTATCAATGGACTGCAATGTGATCAGCCACACTTTCTCAAAGTACTGGGACTGATTTTACCGACCAATAGGATACGATCCTACCGGACCACCAGTGCTGTCAGTACATAGTTTGTACGTTCTCGCTGTGATCGCAAGAGTTTACTCTGGATTCCCCAATTTCCTCTCACATTCCAAAGACGTACGGGTTTGTAGTAAATTGTCCCTAGTGTGTAGAACAGAACTGTTGTATGGGGTGATCGCTGCTCAGAGCGGACTCAGTGGGCCAAAGGGTCCATTTCCACACTGTATCTTTAAATTGAGCTGAATTGAACTTAACTAATTTGTTCTCAGGTGAGGCTGAGTTGGCTCTTCAAGTTACTAACCTGTTTGGAGGTGTTTGAACCAGGAGACTCAATGGAACTTGCTTTCTTGTTGGTTGGTGCATCTTGAGTCAGGGTGGTGAGAGTGGTTGTGGTGGAAGCCCTTGTGCTTATTGTTGTAGAAGTGGTGATGACCATGTCTGGGCGGCTTGTTTGAGACCCTTGTGGAGATAAAGAAAATGAAGTTTTTGAACATTAAATGTCTGAAAGCACGTTCTGTGCCACTTTAGTGGTGTGGGGGGGAGATTCTTTGTTTGAATCCCACTACACATATTTGGGCAAAGATCCTTCTGAGGCCACCATAGATGGACCATGCCTCTTGATCTAGACAGGAGGCTCACCCATTAAGATGCCACCGGATGGCCGCAAGCATTCAGAGACTTCTTTCATGCCCTTCAGAGTCCCACGGGCTGTGTTATCTTCCTGCTGCTAGAGTTAGGCACATGTCTTCTACGTTGGAGAAGAACTTAAAGTGGGAGCGGGTGGATTCATGGACTATTTTAATTACGTGGGCTGAATTGGAAATAATGCAATTAGGTTGGAGGTATCTACATGAAACATTAACTCTCGTTCTCTCTCCACAGATGCTGCCCAACCCGTTGAGTATTTCATCTTGTGCAGTTTGTGCGGCTCAGTGTAAAGTCCATATCAGTCATCTCATTTTTGTATTTTTTTTATTTAATTTTATTTTCTTTTAAATTTTATTTTATTAAAAGTAAGTACAGGAATATGGCACCAAGGTGCCTAATATATATTGACGTTACATTTTATGTACAGCTTCTTATTGTTATTCTTTTTAATAATGAAAAAGAAAAAGAGAGAAAAGATAATAAAAGATAGAAACATGTGATATATAGTGTGTGAGAAAGAAAAAAGTGTGAAAGAAGAAAGTTGAAAAAGAAAAAGAAAAAAGAAAGAGAAAGAGTAGAAAGTAAGAGATTAAGGAGATCATTATCTATATTCGTGACTATCCCTCTCCCAATCCTGAAACAGTTAGCTTCTACCATTTTGTTGCACCATATGCTTCCAAAAAATGGACAAATGGAGACCAACTCGTTAAAAAATTGGTCTGTTTTATCTATTAGGAGGAATCGCGTTTCCTCAAGATGTGCAGTGTCCAACATGTTTGAAATCCACATTTTAAGCATTAGTATGGCTGTATTTTTCCAAAAGTTAAGTATACGTTTTTTTGCCGTTATTAACCGATAATTAAAAAATAAAATTTGAGATGAGTTCAATTTATTCCCATCTGCCATTACTCCAAATACAATAATTTCAGTATTAGGTTCCATTTTTATCTTAAGTAATTTTGTAAATATTTCAAAAATATCACTCCAGAATTTATAACGTTTTATGCAGGAGACAAAAGAGTGTGTTATCGTTGCATTTTGGGATAGACATTTATCACAAATGGGGGAAGTATTTGGATAGAATTTATTCAATCTAGTTTTTGAGTAATATAATCTATGTAAAATTTTTATTCAATTTTATCTTACATTAATTGAACATTTATGTATATATATCAAATACGTTTCCCATGTTTCCTTCATAATTTTTATCATTAATTCTCATTCCCACTCTTCTCTAAGTGCCTCTGTCAATGGTAAATCTATATTTAAAATACTATCATATAAATATGATATTAATTTCTGTGAGTCAGCCTTAATGTTCATTGCTTCTTCCAGTGGATCTAAAGTTGTTTTGATATCTTTGTATGTATTTCTTCATGAAGTCGCAGATCTGAAGATATTTAAAATATTGGTTATTTTTCAGTTAAAATTTTAATTGGAATTGTTGGAATGATAACAGATTTCCCATTTCATACATATCACCGATCCTTTTAATTCCCATTCTTTCCCATTGATTATATGTTTTATCAATAAGAGATGGTTTAAATGAAGGGTTATTCACTATTGGCATTAACAAAGATAGGTTTCTTAATTTTAAGGATAATTTTATTTGTTTCCAAATTCTTATTGTATCATGTATAATTAGGTTATTCTTATATATTGTGTTGTTCAGTTTTATCGGGGAGAAGAGGATCGCTCCTATATTACAAGGAGAACAGTCCTCTTTCTCCATTCTTATTCATTCTGTCTGTTGGGTAGAACTGTCCAAGCAGTAAATTATTCTTAATATGCACTGCCCTATAATAATACAAAAAGTTCGGAAGATGACATATCAGTCATCTCATGAGGATTCTTCGTTCATAAGTTATAGAAACATAGAAAATAGGTGCAGGAGGAGGCCTTTCGGCCCTTTGAGCCAGCATCGCCATTCATTGTGATCAGGGCTGAACGTCCCCAATCAATAACCTATGCCTGCCTTCTCCCCATATCCCTTGATTCCACTAGCCCCGAGAGCTCCATCTAACTCTCTCTTAAATCCATCCAGTCATTTGGACTCCACTGCCCTCTGTGGCAGGGAATTCCACAAATTCACAACTCTCTGGGTGAAAAAGTTTTTTCTCACCTCAGTCTTAAATGGCCTCCCCTTTATTCTAAGACTGTGCCCCCTGGTTCTGGACTCGCCCAACATTGGGAACATTTTTCCTTCATCGAGCTTGTCCAGTCCTTTTATAATTTTATATGTTTCTATAAGATCTCCACTCATCCTCCTAAACTCCAGTTTAGAGCCTAGTCTTTTCAATCTTTCCTCGTGTGACAGTCCCGCCATCCCATGGATCAATCTCGTGAACCTACGCTGCATTGCCTCAATCATAAAGATGTCCTTCCTGAAATTAGGAGTACAAAACTGGACACAATACTCCAGATGTGGTCTTACCAGACCCCTATACAACTGCAGAAGAACCTCTCCACTCCTGTACTGAAATCCTCTTGCAATGAAGTTCATGTGTTAGGGGAGGAATTAGGTCATTTGGCCCATTTTTGTCTACTCCACCATTCAATCATGGCTGATCTATCTCTCCCTCTCAACCCCATTCTCTTCCCTTCTCCCCATATCGCTTGACACCCATACTAATCGAGAACCTGTGAATCTTAAAAATACCCAGTGACTTGGCCCTCATTGGAAACACGGTAAAAGCTTTTCCCTGTACGTGGGAACAAACGACAACAATAAACTGAGCTCATGAATCACCAAAGTTTGTGAGACACAAGGAATTGCAGGTGCTGGAATCTTGAGCAAAACACAAAGTGCTGGAGTAACTCAGCAGGTCCGGCAGCATCTGTGGAAGGAATGAACGGACGATGTATAGGGTTGGGACCTTTCTTCAGATGATGTGTGTGCGTTGGTGTGACAGTGACGGGCAGGGGGAGAGGGTGAGGGGGCGGTTCCACCCCTCCTGCCCCAGTGAGGGGACGGCAGAGGTTCTGGTCCTGGAGCGATCGTCTTTGGGGAAATGAGCCGCCAGCAGCAGAACCGCCGGTCCCCGTTCACGAGGTCCCCCCCCCCCCCACACACACACATACACACACACTGCTCCTTGGACAGTGGGCTCATGGACCCCTGTAAATGTGCTCCCCCCCTTCACCCCGACCCCCGGCGATGTGGCACCGAGTCACCGTCAGGACCGAGGCCGGGAATTCCCAGGCTGGAATGTTCACATCTGGGAGAGTGAGGAGAGATAGTCAACGTACCTTCAGAAACCTTCAATGAGATGGAGGTCCTTTCATTTGCTTGAAAAGATTCCCTTTTTTACTATCACACACCAGTAGCGTCCTTCATCACTCTTCTCCAGGTTGGCGATGGTTACTGAAAGTATCCGTTGTGTTTTGTTATCAGTCATCGATGTTCTCCCTTGTCGTGGGTCATCAGTAGAAACCACGGTCTTAGATAATGGCCGGTAATAATAACCTTTACTCCATAGCTTCCCATACTGTTGTCACTGTATTCCTGACCATACCGACATTCCACAGTGACCGACTGCCCCAACTCTCTCCTCACCTCCTTTGGTCCAGTTATTCCCCCTGACCCTGTTGGCACATGAATGATGAAAGATCACTCACACTGCAGCAACACAAGCTGAGGTTTAACAATAAAAAACATGTCATTTGTGCTGTTCAGACAGGTTCATGGTTTTGCATAGATCATGTGTAGCAAGGAACTGCAGGTGCTGGTTTACACCAAAGATTGACACAAAGAGCTGGAGTAACTCGGCAGGTAGACAAAAATCTGGAGAAACTCAGCTTTGGTGAGGGCGGAAAGCATCTATGTTGACTTTCAGGTCCCCCTTCTCTCCAGAGATGGCAGATCAGGCAGCATCTCTGGAGTAAAAGGGCAGGTGTCTCTTTTCGCATAGATCCTGACCCTTTGATGTTTTTTCCCGGTTGTTAACCCCTGTCAACATCCCTTTCCAGTGCAGTTTGGCCCACACTGACCTGTCTGTCCTGGGCCTCCTCCATCCAGAGTGAGGCCACATGCAACGTTGGAGGAACTCGTACCTGCAATTGTCCACGCTCAGCAGGTAGTTTTACACTCGTGACAACGGTTTGAAACGTTGAAATTCTCTAATTTTTAACTATCTTTAAACTCTGCAAGTACCTTCCCGTTCTATCTTGACCCCCTTTCTTATTCCCACCTTGGGTGAGGGCCAAAGATAGTTTTCCCCCACCTGGTTCTGGAGGTTCTGGTTAGAATTACGATGGGCTCCGGGAAAATGAGAGCAAATATAAATGCTGAACCGCGGTAACACGGGATATTCCGTATCCAGAGGGCTGAAAGTTGTCTGAGATCCCCCCCTATTTGACTGCAGGAGTCCTGCGGGACAGTGGGCCCAGTAAAATGAAAAAAAATGAAACTATCACCACCAACCACCAGAACCCCCCCCCCCAGACCCGTCACCCGACCCCCGTGGGATGTGTGCAACATTCATTCCATCAGGACTGAGGCCGAAATTCCCCCCTGACCCCGAAACAATAATCCAAGTTTCCCAAAACATTGGGAGCGTGAGGAGAGATCGTCAACGTACCTTCAGAAACCATCCCTTCTCTCCAATGAGATGGAGGTCGATTCATTGTGTGAATGTTACTCCCTTTTGTGTCTATTTTACACACACAGTAGAATCGTCCTTCTTTATGTATAGAAACATCTCACTTCTCCAGGTTTTTTTCTGATGGGATTAAAACTAATTAAATGTGGGAACAAACTAATGCTGGAAATTGTGTTTTGTCTAAATCAGTTATCGATGTTCATTGTCGTGGGTCATCAGTAGAAACCACGGTAGAAGATGACTGGCAAATCATCACCATATGTCCTACTCCCGCTGTTGTTAATTTGCTCTATATTTTCGAATCATACAGCTGGACATTTCCACAGTGACCGACTGCCCCAACTCTCCCCCCCCCCTCCGGGTTCCTTACCCCTTGACCCTGTGGGCACATAATTATGAAAGAATCTCACTGCAGCAACACAAGCTGAGTTTAAGTAAGTAAGGTAAGTTTGGATTGGCGAAGTATTCACATACAAGCAGGGGGAATTTGCCCTTGTGCTCAGCAGTAGGCCCAGGAACCACGCACGTATATATACAACATGACATACATATATATATGTGTGTGTGTGTCTACAGTTACGATATCACTCAGAAAATATATAAATAAATATATATAATAATAATAATATATTAATGACAAAACACCATTGATTCAAGCATGTGAACCAACAAAATATCACATGTCCATCAAAGTGCTACAGATTTTTGGCATGTTGGTAGAGCAACTACTCGTGGATAAAAACAGTTTTTTATGTGGCAGTACTTTTGACAATGGAGTCGCCATACTGAGAGAAGTGATTCAAAGAGTTTAGAAACATGGCCAGCGTGAGAGGGGTCAGAGGATGATCTTGCCCTGCTCGCTTCCTGCCCTTGCAGTGTACAGTTCATCAATGGAGGGAAGGTTGCAGCCAATAACCTTCTCAGTATCGGACGATTCGTTGCAGCCTCCAGGTACGTGATCTTGGTGGCTGAGCCTCTTAAATATAGCCAATGACCAACCTGATGGAGAAGGTGAGAATTCACAGACTCTACGATGGCCGTGTAGGAATTGGACCATATATGCCTATTGTGCTTCCTCATGCCGTAGGATACATCCTTGTTTGTGCCATAAATTTGACTGTGGAGTTGATTGCCCCAAGCAAAGGTTGAGAGGTGATTTCCCAGGAACTTAAACGACTTGCCAAACGTGAAGCTGGGACGTTGCGCCGTGTTTTGATGGTAAGTGAGGTGAGGGGAGAGTCTGCTGTTACAATCTTTCGGATTCTATTCTGCACAGAAAAATGTCTTAAATTTGTCTTTGTGCCGCTCTCCTGGGAGCATTGAACACCCTTAGGGCTTCGCGTTTTGCTCCACCAGGATCGCTCGCTGTGTACGGCCTTCCTCGGCCAACACGGAGGCCTGATTTCTGAAAACAAAGTACAGACCGCATCATCTTCTTCCGCCCACCCGTCCACGGGTTTCAACCTTAAAACCTTGGGAATATTTAAAGAATATATTAGGGACATTGGATTGTCTGAAGAAGGGTCCCGAGCAGAAACGCAGCCTTGTGGTGTGTGTGTATGTGTGCGTTGTGCGTGTGTGTGTGTGTGTGTGCTTTCCCAGTGCTGCTTGTGTGTCAGAAGCTGTGTGATCCACCGTGTTCAGGCACAGTCAACTTGGAAAGTTTGTGTGTGTGTGTGTGTGTAGCTGTGTGGTGTTGTGGTGTATCCTCGCATAGGTCCCCTGGTGGTCTGTGGATGAAGTGCAGGTTTGACTGCATCATCCACAGTGTGTATCTGTGTGTGTATGTTGTGTAATAGATCTGTTGTGTGTTGTTTCAACTTGGTGTTTGTCGTGTGTCTTCATGTGTACAGAGGTGTGTGACAGGCCTGTAGTCATTAAGTAATCCTTGCCTTTTTGTGTGTGTGTGTAGTGGAGACTTGTGGTCAGGCGGCCGCTCAAAGTTTTGCAGTCACCCGACTGGTTTAAAATGTCTGTGTGCCGGAGACCGGCGGCCAGCTAATTGGCCACAAGCTAAAACCCATAAGAGTCAATGGGGGAAACATTGGCCATCTCTGGAGATTTCCCTTTTTTGTCCGGGCTGAATACGCCTCTCCTCCTCACTCAAGTATTTGACCCCATTATTGATCCCATTTGATAAGTGATGTTTAAAATTAAAGCACCAAGAATGCACACCACGTTATTGGTGTACTGGGTGATTTTGGTGTGAAGTAGGTCCAGATAGGAGGGGGGTGCGGCGTAGAAGGAGCCCAGTCCTTTGTGAACATTGTGGGTGTTATTAAGTGACAGTCTTTTCATACGGAGTTGGCCTCAAGTAGGTGTGAAGTGGTGAATGGGAAGGAGAGGAAGTTGGCCGGTCAATGACATACCCGTCTGGCTCGGTTGGTTACACAATAAAAAACTTGAATTTGTGCTGTACACAGCCACGAGTCTTTCATGGTACCTCGTGGTTTCAAAGATCATCACACCGTGCAGGGCATTAGGATTCCCATTTGCACCGGGATTGTTCCCCACACCAGTGAAAGATAGACACTCCCTGAATCTACTGGAGTTCCTCCTTCCCTTGTGGGCGTGGCTTGACCTGGTGGTGGTCATCTCTGTGAGAAACCAACGGGTTTCAATCACTCTGACAATGTGTTCAATCTCACTACAACCCACATCCCCATTGAACTAGTAGAAACAAGGAACTGCAGATGCTGGTTAATACACAAAAGGACACAAAGTGCTGGAATAAATCAACGGGTCAGGAACTATCTCTGGAGAAAGTGGATAGGTGACAAATCATAGAAACATATAAACATAGAAAATAGGCGCAGGAGTAGGCAATTCGGCCCTTCGAGCCAGCACTGCCATTCAATATGATTTTCAATCAAAGACTTTATTGTCATTCAAAAATACACCAACAAATGCAAGTTGGAATGAAATTCCGTTGCATCTGGCTCACCGTGTAACATAAAATAACAAAAGGATAAAATATATAAAAGATAAAATAGATAAAAAGATGAAATAGATAATAGTGGCGGCACATTATATGGAATTCAAGAGTCTGATGGCTCGGGGGGGAAGAGCTGTTGCAGAACCTGGCCGTTCTGCTCCTTATACTGCGATACCTTTTGCCCGAGGGCAGCAGAGTGAACAGTCCATGATGGAGATGTGTGGGGTCTTTTATAATGCTGTTGGCCTTGGACAAGCAACGTTTGCGCGCAATGTCCCGGATTGAAGGAAGAGAAGTCCCGATGATTTTTTCAGCCGTCCTCACCACTCTCTGCACGGACTTCCAGTCGGAGGCTTTGCAGTCCCCAAACCAGACAGATGCAGCTGGTCAAAATGCTCTCTATGGTGCCCCTGTAGAAAGTGGTGAGGACGGGATGGGGAGGTGAGCTCTTATCCGGCGCAGAAAGTGCAAACGCTGCTGTGCTCTCTTTATTAGTGATGCGATGTTTTTGTGACAAGGTCAGGCTGTTCATGGCTGATCATCCAAAATCAGTACCCCTTCTGCTTGCTCCCCCTATCCAATGATTCCATTAGCCCTAAGAGCTATATCTAACTCTCTCTTGAATACATCCAGTGAATTGGCCTCCACTGCCCTCTGTGGCAAAGAATTCTACAGATTCACACTCTGGGTGAAAAGGTTTTTCCTCATCTGCCTACCCCTTATTCAGGTCTCAACCCAAAACGTCACCTATCGATGTTCTCCAGAGATGCTGCCTGACCTGCTGCCTTACTCCCAGCACTTTGTGCTTTACTAAAGCTGAATAGCCAGCTGCCTGTGGTGTCAGTGGGGACTCAGCAGGTCAGGCAGCATCTGTGGACAACATGGATAGGTGACGTTTCAAGTCTAAGACCATGAGATACTGCCTGACCTACAGAGTTACGTCAGCACTTTGTGCCCATTGAACTAAACTTCCCGGCCTGTGGTGGAAGCTGGATCTGCCACTGATGTTTCAAACTCCACGTCCACCTGGAATAATTATGATGTGTCTTTTTCACACAAAGGCTGGTGGGTGTATGGATGAAGCTGCCAGAGGAGGTAATTGAGGCAGGGACTATCCCATCATTTAAGAAACAGTTAGACAGGTACATGCAGGGCCGGCCTTAGGAGTTGTGGGGCCCAAGTGTAACTATTTTGGTGAGCCCCAGGTTCCCAGTCAAGGTCTAGATTCATAGAAATATAATTAAAGTCTATTCTGGACTTTATATCTCTATGGTAGAATGCAAAGTAATCAACATTTGCACTTAAAAAGTGCATGCGACTTAATGGACCAAACTGATCTAAGCTACTTTTAATATAAAAATTGCATACATGTAAGCCTACAAGTAACAAAACAAAAATGTGTAGATCACCTCTGAAAAGTACATAGTTACAATACCACATGTTTTTGTGACTGTGAAATGATTTAAAAAAAAGTAATTTAATTAAATAGATCCTGGAAAACCAATAACCATTGGTGAAAAACCAATCCAGGCATTAAATTTTGGGCTTCAGCCCCATCCTACCTTTGGACTTCTACCCCATCCTAACTTAGTTGTGTGTGTTAGTTGTCTGTGCGTGATGTGTGTGTGTGGAGGGAAGGAGAGAAGGTGAGGAAGGAAGGGAGGAAGGGAGATAGGAAGAAGGGAAGGGAGGGAAGAAGGGAAGGAGAGAAGGGAGGGTGAGGGGCCCGTGGCGGGAGCTGAGGCCGGGTTCCAGCGGGATGGGTGGAGCTGAGGCCGATGTTTGTAAACGTTGCTCCAACCCCCTGCCCGGCCCACCCTGTATTGATCACAGTGTCTCCCCGGGGAGAGAGGGGTGGAGCTGGGGCTGTGTGCGTGAAGCACGGTGACTGGAGGGGTGGGAGCGCTGCCGTGAGCGAATGACCCACCTCCCCCTCTCCCCCTTCACCCCTTTCTCCATTCCCCCTCACACCCCCCTCCCCATCTACCCCTTTCTTCCCCCTCCATCCCTCTACTCTCTCTCCGACCCTCTCTCCCCTCTCTCCACCCGGGGTAGATCTACCGAGCCGAGAGTAGATTATTCTGGCACGGGGCCCCCTTACTTGCAGGGCCCAATTGGGAGCAATCGGTCCAAACGGCTTATGGCCGGCTCTGGGTACATGGATAGGATAGGTTCATTCATACTAGGAGCAGAATTAGGCCATTTGGCCCATCAAGTCTACTCTCCTCCATTCAATCATGGCTGATTTACCTTTCCCTCTCAACTAAATCCTCCTGCCTTCTATCCAAGACTCCTGACACCAGTACTGATCTAGAATCTATCTATCTCTGCCTTAGAAATATCTATTGACGGCCTCCACAGCCTTCTGTGGCAATGAATTCCACAGTTTCACTACCTTCTGAATAAATAAATTCCTCCTCATCTCCTTCCTAAATGAACTTTAATTCTTTAATTCTGAAGCTGCGACCTCTGGTCCTAGACTCTCCCACTAGTGGAAACATCCTCCACCATCCACTCTATCCAGGCCTTTCACTATTTGGTAAGTTTCAGTGAGGTCCACAAGGCAAGGCAAGCTGTAGGTAGTTATCTCCCTCCTCCACAGGGAGCAAGCTGTGTGCAATTTGGCTGCACACAACACGACAACAACCGCTGATGGAAGTCTCTACAGGAAGTGTTGAGCAATTCATCATCAGCTCCCCACACAGTACAGAGAGGTCTGTGGTTACAAATAATTCAAGGCGCTGGTAAATAATTCTAAAGAACAGAGCATTTTGTAAAACAACGATTTACCTGGTGTGAGACCAACAGCGACAAGAACCAACAGAGCGACTGTTCCCCTGGATCTGGGCCGTTTCTGGTGGGTGAATTCTCCCTGTCCCACTGCCATGTCTTGGTTGCGTTGGATCGGTTTGGACCCTGCACTGCGTTTGAGTTGTCCTCTTCCTCATTCACAACAGAAGTCAAACAGTCAATGTCCGTTTACTCAGGAAACGACTTTGCAGTGGTTCGAGACTAAAGTTGGTGACTCACTTGCCACCTCCCCCAGCCTCCTCACCACGGACAATGCACCTATCAGGAGTGAGCTGCAATGCTCTCCTGTTGCCTGGATTGGAGCATCTCCTCGAAGCTCTGCTTCATTCTGGTGACGTTTGCCCACTTGACTGGCGCTCTGTCCACCACCGCAAACATTCCCTTGCCCACCCCCTCAACCCCCTCCCCAAATGTGGGCACACTGTTTCTGAACTTGTATTGGTTTAGGAGGCGGAGATCAGCCATGTTTGAATGGCGGGTAGACTTGATGGGCCGAATGGCCAAATTCTACTCCTGGAATGTGTGAGCATTTTCACAGAAAATTGTGAGTCTGTGGAATCCTCTGCCTCAGAGGGCGGTGGAGGCCGGTTGCCTGGATACTTTCAAGAGAGAACTAGATAGGGCTCTTAAAGATAGCGGAGTCAGGGGATATGGGGAGAAGGCAGGAACGGGGTACTGATTGTGGATGATCAGCTGGCTCGAAGGGCCAAATAGCCAATCCTGCACCTATAGTTTATTGTCTATTGTCTATTGCCACATGCAATCAGATAAGTCCAGTCATGTCACCAGATAAACTCCTTGAAGGACAATTTACATATTTGAGCATCGGAGACCAGGTAAAGCTTAGTTTGAGGATGTGATTCATAAAATCGTAGAGTGATACAGCACGGAAACAGCTTGCCAATGCCGATGAAGATGCCCCATGTACGCTAGTCCCTCTTTCGTTTAGTTTAGTTTAGAGATACAATACAGAAACAGGCCCTCTGGCCCACCGTGTCCACACCATCCAGTGATCCCCGCACAGCAACACAAATGTTTACATTTACACCAACCCAATTAACCTATAAACCTGTACATCTTTGGAGTGTGGGAGGAAACTGAAGTTCTCGGAGAAAACTATGTACAGACAAGCACCTGAAGCCGGGATTGAACCCGGGTATCTGCCGCTGTTATGCAATGCAAGGCAGCAACTCTACAGCTGCGCCACCGTAAAAACCAGGCCTGCATTTGACCCCTGTCCCTACAAACCTTTCCTATCCACGTTCCATGTCCTAATGCTTTTAAATGTTGTTAATAGTACCCGTCCCCACTACCTCCTCTGGACGTGCTCCTTCCATGTACCCATCAGCTTCTGTGAGATAACATTGTTGAGGTAGGATTAGGGTTGTGTGAGGGAGAAGACAAAGGAGATTGCATATACTAGAATCTGGAACAATAGGCAGAACACCTGAAAATCTCAACGGGTCAAGCAGCATCTGTGGAGGCAAAAAGTGCATGTTTGTATTCCGGCCGAGACACTACTTCCTGACTGAGGTTGAAAACTGGATGTTTACCAATATATGGCAGAACAAAGAGGAGATGGGTCAAACGCGGGCAAGTGGGACAAGTGGACTAGGGCGGCACGGTGGCGCAGTGGTAGAGCTGCTGCTTTACAGCGCTTACTGTCGGGTTTGATCCTGACTATGGGTGCTGTCTGTATGGAGTTTGTACGTTTTCCCCGTGACCGCCTGGGTTTTCTCCAAGATCTTCAGTTTCCTCCCACACTCCAAAAACATATAGGTTAGTTGGTTAGTTGGCTTGGTATAAGTGTAAATAGTCCCGAGTGCGTGTAGGATAGTGTTAATGCGGTGGGATCACTGTTCGGTGCGAACTCGGTGGGCTGAAGGGCCAGTTTCCACGCTGTATCTCTAAACTAAACTAAACTAGTTTAGGTTTAAAATAGAAATGCATATGCTGGAAAAATCGATGGTAGACAAAAATGCTGGAGAAACTCAGCGGATGAGGCAGCACCAATGGAGCGAAGGAATAGGTGATGTTTCGGGTCGAGACCCTTCTTCAGACTGATGTGGAGGTGGGTCTGCGGGGCGGGAAGAAGAAAGGAAGAGGCGGAGACAGTAGGCTAATTGGCTTCTGTAGGTTAATTGGCTTCTGTAAATTGTACCTAGTGTGCACGATAGAACTAGTGTATGGGTGATTGCTGGTCAGAGCGAACTTAGTGGGGCAAAGGGCATGTTTCCATGCTGTATCTCTAAACTAAACTAAACATGACAGGAACAAGCCCTCGGGCCCACAATGTCATTGCCGAACGTAATGCCAGGAACCAGGCCATCTCATAGATGAACTGAGGCCCAGGCCAATTTCAATTTCAGAATTTCAAGCAGAAGCCCCTCAATTTTAGAGGCCCCCAAATCAAGATCCCTTTGAGGCTACAGGCATGAGGCCCATGCCAAATGGCACTCGTTGCCCCCCCTCTGATAGTGCTTGCCCTGAACAAACCCTTATCTGCCTGCACATAATCCATATCTCTCCAGCCCTGCATATCCCTGTACTTATCTAAAAGTCTCTTACATCACACTCTCGTGTTCATTTCCAATAGGTTTGAAGAAGCTGTTTGTGAAACAGGTGGATATAATTTCAAGCTTTTATATCTTCTGCCTTGATGGAGAGGGAGAAGAGGGGACGGCTGGGGTGAAAAAGGTCTTAATTATGTTGTCTGCTTTCTTGAGGCATCGTGAGGTATAGATGGCACAATGGTGGGATACGGTGCATCTATAGAATCTATAACATAGATAGGTGATGTTTCGGGTCGGGGTCCTTCTTCAGACCCGTCAAAATGTAGAAACAAGAAACCAAAGATACTGGTTTACACAAAAGACACAAAGTGCTGGAGTAACTCAGTGGGTTAGACAGCATGCCTGGAGATCAAATAGAAAAAAAATAACTGCAAAAGCTTGTTTACAAAAAGAGCAAGCAGTTGTGTTTGCCTCACCACATCCACACTTGATAACATTAACAAACAATTGTTCCTTCCTATTTTTTCTAAGTTGCTCCATACGTTTATTGTTTGGCCAATAAAATTTAATAATAAAAAATGTAACACATTACATTATGTTTAAGAAAGAACTGCAGATGCTGGCAAAAGCATAGGTAGACAAAAATGCTGGAGAAACTCAGCGGGTGAGGCAGCATCTATGGAGCGAAGGAATAGGTGACGTTTCGGGTCGAGACCCTTCTTCAGACTTATTTTATGGTCAGTATTGCAAGTGGCAATATAAACTGGAAGGTAAAAAAACAAAGCTTCTGCATAGCGGTAGAGTTGCTGCCTTACAGCTACAGAGACCCAGGTTCGATCCTGGCAATGGGTGCTGTCTGCACTGAGTTTGTATGTTGTCCCTCTGACCACGTGGGTTTCCTCCCATATTCCAAAGACGTGCAGGTTTGTAGGTTTTAATGTAACCCCAAAGACCATATCTTTATATTGTTAGTTGGTTACATGGTTAAATCGTTGGTTATATGGTTAACTATGTTACAGGTGACAATAAACTAAACTAACATACTAGGTTAGTTGGCTTCTGTAAATTGACTCTAGTGTGTAAGATAGACCTAGTGTAGGGGTGGTTGTTGGTCGGCGCTGACTCGATGGGCCAAAGGGCCTGTTTCCGCGCTGTATCTCTAAACGTAAAAGTCCAAGTAGAACTAAAACTGACACAAAAATTAGTTTCTAGCTTAGCTTAGATTCTAATAAATATATAAGGTTTGTGTACAACACATGGCCTGGAGAGAATGAATGTGAAGAGGATGTTTCCACTAGGAGATTTAGGACCAGAGGCCACAGCCCCAGAATAAAAGGATATACATTTAGAAAGGAGATGAGGAGGAATTTCTTTAGTCAGAGGTTGGTGAATCTGTGGATTTCATTGCCACAGATGGCTGTGGAGGCCAAATCAATGAATATTTTTAATGCGGAAATTGATAGATTCTTGATTAGTACGGATGCCAGAGGTTATGGGAAGAAGGGAGGAGAAAAGGGTTGAGAGGGAAAGATAGGTCAGCCAAGATTGAATGGTGGAGTAGATCTGCTCCTATCACTTATAAACTTATGAACGTGAGTTTAAATATGTTCCTGATGTGGCCATTTCAATATGATGTATTTTCTAGAATCGAAAGATAAGAGATCTCACAGAGAGGATAACAATGAAACCCAGGTAAGGATGTGAAGTGTGAAGTGTCTGAATTTTTGAGAATATAGAAACTAATATTATGTAGCATAACACAGGCCATTCAGCCCCACTAGTCCACTCCAGCGTTAATACTAAACGCCAATCTCTATGCATCCTTCTTCACTAAACCCCATCAACATCAACAAGGGTGGCACTCGGGGTGGGACAGCTTGTAGAGCTGCTGCCTCACAGCGCCAGAGACCCAGGTTCGATCCTGACCGCGTGGAGTTTGTACATTCTCCCTGCGACCACGTGAGTTTCCTCCAGGTGCTCCAGTTTCCATCCACATCTCAAAGACGTGTGGGTTTGTAGGTTAATTGGCTTCTGCAAATTGTCCCTTGCTTTTCGCGAGTGGATAAGAAAATGGGATAACATAACATAATTCTTTATGGCTCTAAATCACTGAAGTCCGATTAAAGACATCTCAAAGTTTTCCAATGAGGTAGATGAGAGGTCAGGACAGCAGTGAAGCTGATGTGTGGGACATCTTTTACCCAGGGGATAAAATTCTCCTAAATTACATCAACGATGCTCAGAATTATCTGTCCCTTGCGACAACACATCCTCAGTAAATGCCCCTCTGATCCTTCGGGGTGACATGGTGGGACACAACGGTAGCATTACGGCCTTACAGCGCCAGAGACCCAGGTTCGATCCTGACTATGGGTTCTGTCTGTACAAAATTTGTACATTCTCCCCGTGACCACATGGATTTTCTCCAAGATCTTCGGTTTCCTACGACACTCCAAAGACGTACAGGTTTGTAAGTTAATTGGCTTGGTAAATTGGATAATTGGCTTGGGAACACGCGGTATCCACGAGGACATGGGGGGCCTTCTGTGAACGCTGGTCGCCGCGGGAGATAGAGTGTTTTGTTGGCAAAGATGGCGATATACTAATTTGATGATCGTTTGTTTGTAAATTGTCAACATGAGCAGTCTTTGATTGTGTTAATACTCTGTATGTTTATTTTTATTTTTTGAATAAAAGTATTTACATAATAATTAAAGAAACACTTTGGACAGTACTCAGGGCTGAGCTGAGGCCACAAAGTAACTCAACGCGTTAGGCAAAAGATTCTGTACTCTTAAAATTTCACCTTTAAATGTCCTCCATTTCTCTTCTCCATCCTTCCCATAAAACAAAATGTCCCAATTCACTCCTTTTAAATCCTTTCTTAAGCAGAGCTGTGCAAAGATACAAAATAGGAACAATATCACAAGATCCACTGGGATCATATTTGCTTTAAAAACAGAAAACTATGGACCTTGAATTTCTTTATTTCATGATCTCCTTCTCGGGTAAGTGCCTGCAATTGGTCTTGGCTGCATATTGGTACATGCTGATAGATAAATTAGGTTTTAGTGGAACTATGGACAATTGGGAGAGGTTGACTTGCCTAATGATAAGATTGTTCACATCAACAGTTGGGCGGCACGGTGGCGCAGCGGTAGAGTGGCTGCCTTACATCGCCAGAGATCCGGGTTCAATCCTGACTATGGGTGCTGTCTGTATGGAGTTTGTACGTTCTCCTCGTGACTCCAGAGATGTACATATTTATGTTAATTGGCTTAGTATAATGGTAAATTGTCCCTAGTGTGTGTAGGATAGTGCTCGTGTGCTTAAATCGCTGGTCGGCGTGGACTCCGTGCACCGACGAGCCAGTTTCCGCGCTGTACGTCTACAATAAACTAAACAACGTTCGCTTGTATGGATTGGAAATCATTCAGTCTCCATTAACCAACCTCTATAATCTGCAATGTATATTGTTCACAGAAGATCAAACATACCCAACTATGGGAACTGGTTGGTCGAATCTGAGGGGCCGACCCCTCTTTGTACTTGTGGGAGGTTGATGCTCACAAATCAGTCCTCTTGCCTCCTACATTACGACAGTGACTGCATTAAAAACCTCATGATTGTCTGCAAATTGTTTGGAAATTCTCTGACGATATTTCAAGTCATCCTTGTTTCCTCTGCTTTGTGCAGCATCTGTTCTTGATAGATTGATTTGAATTTTCTTTCCAAATAATTAAAGCCATTTTAAGCATTTTAATTCCGAGCACACTTATCCGTTATCTATACTTTTTAATTGGTTTCGGCTTCACTAACTGGGCTGGAAGCCAACCCAAAAATGTCGCTTATGCTTCTCCACAGATTCTGCCCAACCCGCTGAGTTACTCCAGCACTTCATGTCCTGTTCTGAGCCTATCGTGTCAGTATAAGGATGGTTAGGTGATTGGGGAAAAATGTAATATGATATGAAGAATTGTGAAATTATCTATCTTGACATGAAGCAAGGAAAAGCAGAATATTTTTTAAGAGCTGCCAGAATGGTTAAACTTTGGCATTCCTTGGAATCTCGCTGTCACGTTTGTGAACCCGTTTCAATTATGTGAGGAGTTCAGGAAGTGAAAAAAAACGTAACTTAAAGCAATATACATATATCTCGGAATGAAGTAAGACATAATATTTTATGCAGCAAGAAATTATGATTTGCCAGTTTCACATTTAAACATTCAAATGAAACAGATGTCTCTTGCCGAGAGTAGGTGAATTGTGGACCAGAGGACATAAGGTTAAGGTGAAGGGGAAAAGATTTAATAGAAATTTGATGGGTAACTTTTTCACATGTAGGGTGGTGGACGTATGGAACAAGTTGCCAGAGGAGATAGTTGAGGCTGGAACTATCCCAACATTCCAGAAACAGTTAAACACGTACATGGATAAGACAAGTTTGGAGGGATATGGGCAAAACATGGGCAGTTGGGATTAGTGTAACTGGGACATGTTGGCAAATTGGGCCGAAGGGCCTATTTTCATGCTGTATCACTCTATGACTCTATGTAGGGTGAATTAGAATTTGATGAGAGAAACAATAGACAATAGGTGCAGGAGTAGGCAATTCGGCCCTTCGAGCCAGCACCGCCATTCAATGTGATCATGGCTGATCATCCACAATCAGTACCCCATTCCTGCCTTCTCCCTAGATCCCCTGACACCGCTATCCTTAAGAGCCCTATCTAGCTCTCTCTTGAAAGTATCCAGAGAACGTCTGTGGATATTTTTAAGGCAGAGATGGATGGATTCTTAATTAGTACAGGTGTCTTAGGTTATGGGGAGAAGGCAGGAAAGTGGGGTTAGGAGGGAGAGATGGATCAGCCATGATTGAATGGCGGAGTAGACTTGATGGGCCGAATGGCCTAAATTCTACACTTATCACCTATGAACATTTTACACAGCAATTCAATTGGTAATAAAGTGAAAAGTTCACATTCTGGAGAGCCAGCTTTGAGTTTCTAGTCTACGTACTGCTGTCTTTTGGGTGAATGTCAGGATGTACAGAAGTGTCTGCAAAACATTGGTGCCTTTTTGGCAGTGACTCCGATAAATAAAAAGTTTGGAGCTGAGTTCCAGAGGTCACCCCTCACCCTGCCACTATGTCCTACAGTGGTATAGGACAGGCAGCACACCTTCCCCACTGACGATCAAGGAGCCTCTGTGTGGAGATAGATGAATAGATCAATCCAGGTCATGTTCATAAGTTATTAGAGCAGCATTAGGACATTCGGCCCATCAAGTCCACTCCGCCATTCAATCAATCATGGCTGATCTATCTTTTTCTCTTGACCCCATTCTTCCTGCCTTCTCCCCATAATCCCTGACACCCGGACTAATCAAGCATTTATCAATCTCCGCCTTAGAAATACCCATTGGCCTCCCCATCCTTCGATTGCAATGATTTCCACTTGATTCACCACCCTCTGACTAAAGAAATTCCTTCTCATCTCCTTTCTCAAAGTATGTCTTTTATTCTGAGCCTAGGGCACAGATTCATCACCCTCTCTCTCAAGGGTGTCTTGGGTGACTTACACAGGCTAACTGGGCCACACCAAGGGCCAGCGTAGACATCCAGCAAAAGGTCAGTCTGTGGCAGGGTGTGGTGGAGATGCCCCTCAAAATAAGGGAAGGTATTCCACGCCAATGGGCCACATGAGTGGCGAGGGTGTGGGGTAAATTTGTGTAATTTGTGTAAACAGTATTGAATGTATGTTTCGCCTCCGAGGGATGTCGGATGGAGATTTGTAAGGATCATGTATTGTATATATTTATTTCTTGAATAAAGTATTTTTTGAAATTTTAAAAAAAAACGGAGTTGTTGGTTCAACTCCCACTCCTGAAGCCCGAGGACTGATGGAGTGCGGTACTGAGGGAGTTCACCACTGCTGGAGGTGAAGTCACTTTGCCGAGGCATTTAGCTGATCTGCTGTCTGCTCTGTCCCAAGTCACTGAGAAAGGTCACCTGGAGATAGTTCGTGCCAGAATAGTGGAGAGTCTCCTTGTTCTGGGGGCAAGAGTTATCCGTACAAACCAAGATCAACAAGGCAAGCTGTAGGTAGTTATCTCCCTTCTCTACAGGGAGCTAGCTGTGTGCAATTTGGCTGCACATAGCACGACGACAATCGTTGATGGAAGTCTCCACTGAAACTCGAGTGTTGAGCAATTTATCATTAGCACCTCACCCAGAACAGTGAGGCGCGTGGCTAAACATAATTCAAGGTGCTTAGTAAATAATTCTAAAGAACAGAGCATTTTATAATGCATCACACCAGAATAGTGGAGGATCTCCTTGTTCTGGGGCAAGAGGTATCCCATCAACCAAGGACACCAAAGTAATCTGTAGGATAGTTTTTGTTTTTTAAAGGGAGCTTGTTGTGTCCAAATTAGATGCACACAGGACTGCAAGGGTGGAAATGTAGAAACAAGGAACTGCAGATACTGGTTTATACCAAAGATAGGCACAAAGTGCTGGAGTATCTCAGCGGGTCAAGCAGCTTCTCTGGAGAAAAAGGATGGGTAACATTTCGGGATGGGACCCTTCAGAGTGGTCCTGACCTCCCAACTACACCATTCGAGACCTTGGAACTATCTTTAATCGGATTTCACTAGACTGTATCTTGCACTGAACATTACGGAGGGAGAGCTGTACTGAGGAAGCTCCGCATTGGAAACATAGAAGCATAGAAATTAGGCGTTGGAGTAAGCCATTCGGCCCTTCGAACCAGCACCACCATTCAATATGATCATGGCTGATCAACCTAAATCAGTACCCAGTTCCTGCTTTCTCCCCATATCCCTTGATTCCGTTTGTCCTAAGTGCTGTGTCTAAAGTTGCTGGAGGTGCTGTCACTCTTATGATGAATATTTTTTATTAGTTGTAAATACATATTAATAAAAAATACTTCTTACATACATTCATAATATTATTAATATTAATATTAACATTTAAGGCTTTATATTTCTATACATTAAAAAAAAAATTTATAAAGTAAGAAAAGATAGAGAAAAATAATATAGAAAATAAGGAAGTGAATGGAGTATTAAAAAGTTATCCATCGGTGGAGATATATCCATGATTTATTATACGTAATTCTTCATCCATTCTATCATTCAGGCCTCAGTCAGGCTCTCGCACTGAGCCACTTTGACCCTGTAGATATTCAATATATGGAGACCATATCCCTCTGAAAAGATCCAACCTGTTCATTAGGACAAGCCTCAATCTTTCCAGATGGAGTGTTTCCGACATTTCTGTATTCCACATTTTGATTGTGGGGGATGTAGGACCTTTCCAGAATTTTAATATTAATTTTTACCCAATTATTAAACTATAATCAATAAAAATTCTTTGATTTGTTGTTATTAATTGATCTGTTTCCAGTATTCCCAGTATTATTAACTTTGAGTCAAATATCAGGTTCATATTAACCACATTCGAAATTATCCTAAACATTTCTATCCAAAATTTTGTAATTTTTACACAATTTGTATATGAGTGTGTCAGATTAGCTTCTAACCATATAACCATATAACCATATAACAATTACTGTCTCGTTGTGCCGACCATTTGAGTCATCTACCTGCACTCAGACCATACCCCTCCATTCCCTTCACGTCCCATATACATCCACTTTACTTTTAAATGTTAAAATCGATCCTGCCTCCCCACCACCTCTGCTGGAAGCTCATTTCTGAGTAAACATTTAAAAACTTCTGTAATTCTCATGTCATGCCCTCTTGTTTGAATCTGTCTATATCATTTTAAGACCTCAATCAAGTGCGCTCCAAAGAATTAACTGTAACATAGTTGCTGTAGTAAATCTCCTCTGTACTCTCTCTATTTTGTAGTTGTACACCATAAGAATTGAGTGTTTCTTTACCACCCTACATGCGATTCCACCTTTCAGGGACGCACAGTTATTCAGTTCCCTGGTCCTATTTTGTAAGATGTTGCACTTATCAGCATTAAACTCCATCTCATCCAAAAGGCATCTCTCACTTCTGGTCTGATCATTGATTACATGACCTGGACCCATTCGTGTTTCACCATGTTGTTTTGGATTGTCTATATATTTCTGTTAATGGGACTTTCATCATTTTGGTCCAATAGGATATTATTGGTATGATATCATTTTTTCTGTGTTCGGGTGTTTATTTAGACATTCATCTAAAATTTTGTCTTTCTATTTATAAATTCCTGTGTGTTTGCTTTTACATAGTCTCTGATTTGTAAGTAACTAAAATAATCTTTGGAATGTAATCCATAAATTTGTTGTAAATCTTGAAATGAAAGGAATTTTTCCCTGTAGAGATCGCCCATCTTATTAATTCCCTTATTTTTCCATTGTAAAAAGCCATTTAATGTTTTAGAAACATAGAAACATAGAAATTAGGTGCATTTCAAGCCCTTCGAGCCTTCGATTCAATTTATGGCTGATCATCAACTCAGTAATACCCTCTGATTTATCCAACTCACACTTAAATATAGCCAATGGTCAACTACCCTCTGTGGCAGAGAGTAGTGTGTGATATCTCGGTCTTAAAGGATTTCAATGTTTGTCCTGGAATCGTCTTCCTGCATCTAGCCTGTCCAACCCCTTAAGAATTTTGTAGGGTTTCCAATCTCCTAAATTCCACCGAGTATTCCAGTCTTTTCTAAGACAGTCCCTACATAGGGTTTACTATAGACCAAACTGCACGCAATTTTGTGGTCTTACCTAAATTGCTCCTGTACTCATATTGGCAAATATTATTGAAAAACTGATTTCGAAAGGAGAACAATCTTCTTTTTCCATTTTTAACTACAATTGGTTGGTTATCTGTCTCTACTAAACAAAAAATTCATATTTTTAATATTAACTGCCCAGTAATAAAACATAAAGTTTGGTAGTGCCAAACCTCCATTTTTAATTTATCATAAATGTTTTTTATTTATTCTATGGCTCTTATAATCCCAAATAAAGTTAGTAACTAGAGAGTCCACCTTCCTAAAAAAATTTTTTAGGAAGATATATCGGAATTAATTGGAAAAGATAAGTAATTGCGGAAGAAAAATCATTTTTATACATTAATTTTACCTAACATTGAAATGGGTAGAGTTTTCCAATATAAAATGTTCTCATTTAATTTATTCAATAATAGTGGGAAGTTGGATTTAAATAAAGAATCAAATCTTTTTGTTACATAAATTCCAAGATATTTAATTTTTTTTGTTTGTTATCTTAAAAGGAAATTGTTGTAATATGTGTAGGTTATTTACCATTATTGGCATAAGTTCACTTTTATTCCAATTGATACTATATCCTGAAAAAGATCCGAAATTCAGTTATTAATTTTAATACATTTTGGATACTAATTTCCGGTTTTGTGATATAAAGTAATACATCATCCGCATATAAGGAGATTTTATTTTTAGTATCTCTAGTATCATACCCATATATTTCAGGATGAGATCTCACCCATCTGAGCTAATGGTTCTATTGCAAGTGCAAAGAGTAGTGGGGATAAAGGGCAACCTTGTCTACAGCCTCGAGATAAACTGAATTTAGTTGATAGCATTTGATTTGTTATTATTCTGACTGTTGGGTTAGTGTATAATAATTTGACCCAAGTAATGAACTTCTCTCCCAATTTAAAAGTTTCCATAACCGAAAACAAATAAGACCATTCCACCTGATCGAAGGCTTTCTCCGCATCTAACAAAATAACTACTAGATCTTTTTTAATACCTCTTTTCGAATATATAATATTGAATAAACGTCTCAGATTATATGAGGAATACCGTTTTGGTATAAAATCCTGTTTGATCGGGATGAATTAATTCGTTAATAACTATGCTTAGCCTTTGTGCTAATATTTTAGTTAATATCTTTTGATCAGTATTTAAAAGAGCTATAGCTCTAAATGATCCTGGTTCATCCAGATCTTTGTTTATTTTAGGTATAAGTGTTATAAATGATTCATTTAACATTTCTGGTAGTTTCTGCTGTGTATATATATATATTCATATAATGTTTTCAGGCGTGGTGAATCTGATCATAAAATGTTTTATAAAATTCCGAGCCAATACCATCTGGTCCCGGTGTTTTACCATTTTTTAATGATCTAATAGATTCTTGGATTTCTTTTACTGAAATTTCAGCATTTAATGATTCTCTATTTTGTGAATCCAACCCATTCAGATTACATTTTTTTTTTAATGCTTCTGTTCCTATCTTGTTTTCTGTTGTTTTAGCGGTGTATAAGTGTTTATAATATTGCAGAAATCTCTCATTAATATCTTTAGGTCGTATTAAAAGTTCGCCATTATGTGATTTAATGTACCGGTGAATATCTCCAAAGGAGCATTCTCGTCCAGTTGGATTTTTCTACTCTCCAAACATCTTTAATATTAGTAGTTTCCATATATGCATTTAATACGTCACTGGAATGGGATTTGATTTTCCTTTGTCTTGTAGATCTGTCTAAGTAAGGATCTAATGTACAATTTAAATCTCCTCCAATTATTAGGTTATATTGTGTTATTTCCGGGATATTGTTAAATATTTTCTTGAAAAACAATGGACTATCAAAGTTTGGTCCATATACATTACCAAAGATCATTTTTTGTGCATTTAATTCTCCTATTACAATAATGTATCTGCCATCGTTATCAGTTATAGTTGATGTATGTTTGAATAAAATGCCTTTACGAAATAATATTGCTACACCTCTTGATTTGTGTGTAAAAGAAGAATGATACGTTTTATCTATCCATTTAGCTTTCAGCCTATGCGCAGCATCTTTTTTTAAATGAGTTTCTTGAATAAAAATTACATCAGCTTTAATTGCTTTGAAATGTGCTAATACTTTACCTCTCTTAATTGGTTCATTAATACCTTTAACGTTCCAGCTGCAAAACGTTATTCCTTTATTCCCCGTATTCATTTTTAAGTCTTGCATCTTTTGTCTATGGGGGTCTGTAATAGAGCCAATGGTTCAGCCCGACAGAACCGACCTTGCACCCGAACACCGAATAGATGAATTTTAAGTCCCTTGAATGCCTCTCACGTGTATATCTCCTTTGATCCAATATATAACTCCATTCAAACTGAAAAAAACAACAATAGTTTATAAAAGAAAAGAAGAGAGGATAGATTAAGAGGTTAGTATAGTGCACAAAGGGGGTAAAAACTACATCTAGTATTATTGTAGTTAGTGCTAGCCATACTAGCATGGCTAACCATCTACCGACTTCCGTAGTTGATGTTACTAACTTAACCAGCTCCCTGGTTTTTTGGAATTATTATTCCATAATGATGTTTTACCGGGGATATTAAATTAAAAAATATTCGGATTATAATAATCGAAAATGTGAGAATACATATATTTAAAACTTATTTGAAAATCTAATTATAAAAAAAACACACGAAAAGAAAGGAAAACAAGAAATAAAAATGAAAATTACTGGTACAAAATAAAAGTTTCCAAAGGGGACAAATGACATCAGGCTCTATATTTGACTCTAATCATTCCAATATAAATGAACATTAGTCATTAGTAATAATGATTAATTCTAATTAATAAAAATGATACAGTATAATTTTAATATTTATTAGTTATTATATTAGTAGTAAAATTAGTGATTAATGAAAATACCACAGTATAATTTTAATATTTATTAGTTGTTTGTATTACTGGTGGAGGTGCTGTCACTCTGTTGAGGCATTTAGCTGGCCTGCTGCTTTGCTGCCTGCTCTCTCATGCCTGCTCTCTCTCTTCAGAGCGGCACGGTGGTTGCAGCGGTTAGCTGCTGCCTCACAGCGCCAGAGACCCGGGTTCAATCCTTACTACGGGTGCTGTCTGTGTGCAGTTTGAACGTTCTCACTGTGACCTTGTGGGTTTCCTCCAGGTGCTCCGGCTTCCTCCCACATCCCTAACACATGCGAGTTTGTAGGTTACATACCTCTGCAAGATTGTCGCAAATGTGTAGGGAATTGATGAGAAAGTGGGATAACAGAACTAGTGTTTACAGGTAGACAAAAATGCTGGAGAAAGTCAGCGTTTTTGTCTACCTTCGCTTTTCCAGCATCTGCAGTTCCTTCTTAAACACAGTGTGTACAGGTGATCAATGGTCGGCGTGGACTCGGTGGGCCAATGGGCCTGTTTCCATGCGGTATCTCTAAACCAAACTAATCTTTCTCATAGCCTACATGTTATCCTGGCCTGTTCCTACATCAAAATTAATTTAAAAACATCCATTGACCTCCACATCCTCCGATCTGCAATAAGTAGCTATATGAACCATATTACCTGATACAGCACCCCAGGTATTGTATAAGCATTGTATAATCACTTGCATTTTGGATAGAATTATGCCAAACAGCAGAACTGGTTTTGTTTAAAAGGCTCTTTATTAACAAACATATTTTATTGGTTAACCTAAGCTGCTCTTGTCATTAGAGGTGAGTAATTAGTGATCAATTGATATAATAACCAGATGGGTCTTTCAAAAGCATCGTGTTATAGGAAAGATGTTGTCTAGCTGGAAAGGGTAGAGAGAAGATTTACGAGGATGTTGCCAGGATTACATGGTCTGAGCTATAGGGAGAGGTTGAGTAGGCTGGGTTTCTATTCATTGGAGCACAGGAGGATGAGGGTTGATTTTATAGAGATGTATAAAATTACAAGAGGAATAGATCGGGTGGATGCACAGTGTCTCTTGCCCAGCGCAGGTGAATCGAGGACCTGATATAGTAGTGGCCAGAGGATCTGGGGTGACAGAGGAACTGAAGGAAATCCACATTAGGCAGGAAATGGTGTTGGATAGACTGATGGGACTGAAGGCTGATAAATCCCCAGGGCCTGATGGTCTGCATCCCAGGGTACTTAAGGAAGTGGCTCTAGAAATCGTGGATGCATTGGTGATAATTTTCCAATGTTCTATAGACTCGGGATCAGTTCCTGTGGATCGGAGGGTAGCTCATGTTATCCCACTTTTTAAGAAAGGCGGGAGAGAGAAAAACGGGGAATTATAGACCAGTTAGCCTGACATCGGGGGTGGGGAAGCTGCTGGAGTCAATTATAAAAGATGAGATAGCCGCACATTTGGATAGCAGTAACAGGACCAGTCCGAGTCAGCATGGATTTACAAAGGGGAAATCATGCTTGACTAATCTTTTGGAATTTTTTGAAGATGTAACTAGGAAAATGGACAAGGGGGAGCTAGTGGATGTAGTGTACCTGGACTTTCAGAAAGCAATGATAAGGTCCCACATTGGAGATTAGTGGGCAAAATTAGGGCACATGGTATTGGGGGTAGAGTGCTGACATGGATAGAGAAGTGGTTGGCAGGCAGGAAACAAAGAGTAGGGATTAACGGGTCCCTTTCAGAATGGCAGGCAGTGACTAGTGGGGTACCGCAAGGCTCGGTGCTGGGACCGCAGCTATTTATAATATACATCAATGATTTGGATGCAGGGATTCAAAGTAACATTAGCAAATTTGCAGATGACACAAAGCTGGGTGGCAGTGTGAACTGTGAGGAGGATGCTATGAGAATGCAGGGTGTCATGGTGAGGTTGGGGGAGTGGGCAGATGCATGGCAGATGAAGTTTAATGCAGATAAACGTGAGGTTATCCACTTTGGTAGCAAAAACAGGAAGGCAGATTACTATCTAAATGGCGTCAAGTTGGGAAAAGAGGAAGTACAACGGGATCTGGGGGTCCTTGTACATCAGTCTATGAAAGTAAGCATGCAGGTACAGCAGGCAGTGAAGAAAGGAAATGGCATGTTGGCCTTTATAACAAGAGGAATCGAATATAGGAGCAAAGAGGTCCTTCTGCAGTTGTACAGAGCCCTAGTGAGACCACACCTGGAGTATTGTGTGCAGTTTTGGTCCCCTAATTTGTGGAAGGATATTCTTGCTATTGAGGTAGTGCAGCGTAGGTTTACAAGGTTAATTCCTGGGATGGCGGGACTGTCATATGCTGAAAGAATGGTGCAGCTGGGCTTGTACACTCTGGAGTTTATAAGGATGAAAGGATATCTCATTGTAACATATAAGATTGTTAAGGGCTTGGACACGCTAGAGGCAGGAAACATGTTCCCGATGTTGGGGGAATCCAGAACCAGGGGTCACAGTTTAAGAATAAGGAGTAAGCCATTTAGAACTGAGACGAGGAACACTTTTTCTCACAGGGAGTGGTGAGTCTGTGGAAGTGTCTGCCTCAGAGGACGGTGGAAGCAGGTTCTCTGGATGCTTTCAAGAGAGAGCTAGATAGGGCTCTTAAAAATAGCGGAGTCAAGGGATCTGGGGAGAAGGCAGGAACGGGGTACTGATTGGGGATGATCAGATATGATCACATTGAATGGCGGTGCTGCCTCGAAGGGGCAAATGGCCCACTCCTGCACCTATTGTCTATTGTCTGTTGTCTATTGTCTATTGACCATAGGTGTAATGTGAAGGGGAAAAGATTCAATAGGAATCTGAGGGGTAATGTTTTCACTCAAAGGGTGGTGGGTGTATGGAACAAACTGCCAGAGGAGGTAGTGAGGCAGGGACTATCCCAACGTTTAAGAAAGAGTTAGATAGGTTAAGTCAAGTCAAGTTTATTCGTCAGATACACATACGGGATGTGCAGTGAAATGAAAAGTGGCAGTGGTCGCGGACTTTGTGCAAAAGAACAAACAAACAAATAACGAACAAACTACAAACAGGGGATTGGGGAAGGTTACTTGGATAGGACAGGTTTGGAGGGATATGGGGCAAACGTGGGCAGGTGGAACTAGTGTAGCTGGCCTGGGACATGTTGGCTGGTGTGGGCAAGTTGGGCTGAAGGGCCTGTTTCCAC
This sequence comes from Okamejei kenojei, assembly GCA_035221665.1. Lineage (NCBI taxonomy): Eukaryota > Metazoa > Chordata > Chondrichthyes > Rajiformes > Rajidae > Okamejei > Okamejei kenojei. The sequence continues at coordinate 5,184,175 of CM069154.1, forward strand.
ACTGTGTCACTCTATGACTCTATGTGTATGGCAATTATTTTGGAAAAGAGCTTCATGAAAGCATTTCACGGCATTTCTACTGTTAAACCAGGTAATGGGGGAGAATCGAGAAGTTAACCCTCACTCTTGTTTAGTGCAGTTACCCCTTCTACTCAAGTAGTGTCACAGTACACTAATGTGAGGCATTTATCTGTTTACAATACTGACATTAGGATGGCATAGTAATGCAGCGGTAGAGTTGCTGCCTCACAACGCCAGGTCAAACGTGGGCAAGTGGGACTAGTGGACTACAGTGGCACGGTGGCGCAGTGGTAGAGTTGCAGTCTCACAGCGTTTACAGTCGGGTTCGAACCTGACTACGGGTGCTGTCTGTATGGAGTTTGTACGTTCTCCCCGTGACCGCCTTGGTTTTCTCCGAGATCTTCAGTTTCCTCCCACACTCCGAAAATGTATAGGTTAGTAGGTTAGTTGGCTTGGTATAAGTGTAAATAGTCCCCAGTGCATGTAGGATGTTAATGCGTGGGGATCGCTGTTCGGTGCGGACTCGGTGGGCCGAAGGGCCAGTTTCTACGCTGTATCTCTAAACTAAACCCTTTAAGAATTTTGTAAGTCTCTATAAGATCCCCCCTCAATCGTCTAAATACTAGCGAGTACAATCCGAGTCTATCCAGTCTTTCTTCATATGAAAGTCCTGTACAGGTGTGTACAGGTGATCAATGGTCGGCGTGGACTCGGTGGGCCAATGGGCCTGTTTCCATGCGGTATCTCTAAACCAAACTAATTCTACTCTTATCACTTATGGCCTTATGACAAAAATTCAGCCATCTTATATTACATTGGATTATTTTAATCATTATTCAATATGCAGGGTTTTACACAGCAATTCAATTGGTAGTAAAGTTAAAAGTTCACATTCTGGAGAGCCAGCTTTGAGTTACAGTCTATGTACTGCTGTCTTTTGGGCGAATATCAGGATGTACAGACGTGTCTGCAAACATAGGTGCAGAAGTCGGCCATTTGCACCGTCGAGTCCACTTCGCCATTCAATCATGGATGATCTATCTTTCCCCCTCCATCCCATTCTCCTGCCTTCTCCCCACAACTTTTGTCACCCTGAGTAAACCTGTCAATCTCCAATTTAAAAATATCCATTGACTTTTTAAATTGGAGATTGACAATTTAAAAATATCCACAGCCGTCTGTGGCAATGAATTCCACAGATTCATCACCCTCTGGCTAAAGAAATTCCTCCTCAAGTGGTCAACGTATATTGGACATAGGTGGAGTGTGGTGATGCTGTATGGTCAAGGTGATGAGATTTGTACATCTCCATCTGGTGAACACCCTCTCTGGCCCTGAAAATCTAAACGATGATTATTGGGCGTCATTCCATCAGAACAACAATATTAATATAACGATTACCCTTAATTTTTATCTTATTCTTCTAACGTGTGTCCACAGTTCAATACTTGTAATCATTTAACCGTTTTTATATCCCCATTGCTCAATGCTTCAATGGTACTTTATTGTCTCATGCACATGGGTACAGTGAAATTTCTTTTGCAAAGAATTCAGTAAAAATCTTACTTTATATAAGCACAGCTGAAGCTACAAATAAGAGTATTAATAGCAGATTATATGATGCAGTACACAAGAGTTGCCACATTTCTGGCAGTATTTTATATTCTTAAACATCAAATTGGTAAAAAAGTAGATTCTTATTTTGGGCTTAAAGGCCCGTTGTCGTGGAGACGGCACTGGGTGGGAGTTGCAGGCGTCGGCCTGGTGTGGCGATGTTGTCGGTGCCTCCACCACCGCCGCTCCGTGCCGCTGCAGGACATGTCCGATCCGCACGCTCGTCCACGATTTCTGTGGGACCTCCAGCGGCACCCGATCCACCGGCTACTGCAGGGCCTCCAGCAGCCCACTCGCGTTCATCTCTTCCCTCCACCACTGCCGACCCCATCTCCAAGGTCTCGGCTGTTTTTTTCCTTGAATAACAATTAAAACACAATTTATAATCTCTACCATCAAATTTTACCCGAGGAAATAACCCAGGGCGGCACAGTGGCGCAGCGATAGAGTTGCTGTCTTACAGCGCCAGAAACCCGGGTTTGATCATGACTACCGGTGCTGTCTGTACGGAGTTTGTATGTTCTGCCTGTGACAGCGTGGGTTTTCTCCGGGTGCTCCGGTTTGCTCCCACAAACCAAAGACGTGTAATTTTGTAGGTTAATTGGCCTCTGTATAATTGTAAATTGGCCCTCATGTGTATGATAGCGCGAGTGTACGGGGTGATCATTGGTCAGCGCGGACTTGGTTGGCTGTAGGGCCTACAGTGCCCTCCATAATGTTTGGGATAAAGACCCATCATTTATTTTATTTGCCTCTGTACTCCACAATTTGAGAATTGTAATAGAAAAAATCACATGTGGTTAAAGTGCACATTGTCAAATTTTAATAAAGGCCATTTTTACACATTTTGGTTTCACCATGTAGAAATTACAGCAGTGTTTATTCATAGTCCCCCCATTTCAGGGCACCATAATGTTTGGTACACAGCAATGTCATGTAAATGAAAGTAGTCATGTTTAGTATTTTGTTGCAAATCCTTTGCATGCAATGACTGCTTGAAGTCTGCGATTCATAGACATCACCTGTTGCTGGGTGTCATCTCTGGTGATGCTCCAACAGGCCTGTATTGCAGCCATCTTTAGTTTATGCTCGTTTTGCGGGGAAGTCCCGTTCAGTTTTCTGTTCAGCATATAAACGGCATGCCCAATTTGGTCCAGAATAACTTGGCCACTCAAGAATTGACCATTTTTTCACTTTGAAAAATTCCTTTGTTGCTTTTGCAATATGTTTGGAATCATTGTCTTGCTGTAGAATGAACTGCCGGCCTATGGGTTTTGAGGCATTTGTTTGAACTTGAGCAGATAGGATGTGTCTATACACTTCAGAATTCATTATGCTACCACCATCAGCAGTTGTATCATTAATGAAGATAAGTGAGTCAGTACCTCCAGCAGCCATACATGCCCAGGCCATAACACCTCCACCACCGTGTTTCACTAATGAGGTGGTATGTTTTGGATCTTGGGTAGTTCCTTCTCTCCTCCATACTTTGCTCTTGCCATTAACCTGATATAAGTTAATCTTCGTCTCATCTGTCCACAAGATCTTTTTCCAGAACTGTGGTAGCTCTGTTAAGTTTGAAATAAGTTTATTCATGGATAACCCCTTGAGATGAACAGTCATCTCGTTTTCGAGGGGGTCCAACATAGAACATACATCACAAGACATAACATACATGGATGCTCTCATTGACCCACCTACCCACACACCAATCCCAAAACCCCTCCATCCCCACTTGTTATAGTTTATGACAATTGTTAATTGACTTTACATATCCAATAATAATAAGTTATGTGTTACAGCATAATGTTGATGCATAATACCATATACCACCTATCATACATCGTACGTTAGGTGGTACGTTTCCGAGGGGGTCCAACATTATTACATGATATATTATTTCATAGTATTGTGACATAATACAATATGACCTTGTTACACTATGCAATACAATAATACATAAGTGTAATGGCAATGCGAGCGTGGGGGGATAACCAGTTTAGAGTTTCGTACATAGAACAGTGGCGAGTTAGATATGGACACCTTAAAATAAATCTGCAGAGACTATTATAAACTACATTCAGGGGTTGAAGATGTGTGTCAAATGTATTCTGATAGACAATATCAGCATAATCCAGTGTTGGTAATAGTAGTTGAGAGACAATTCTTTTTCTCATCTGAAAGGTGAAACAATTTATATGGCGGTAAAGAATAGCTAGATTACAGCTAAGTTTTTTAGTAATCGTCTCACTATGCTGCGTAAATGAAAGCGTTGGGTCGAGCCAAACACCAAGATATTTGAAGTTCAATACTTGTTCTAATGGTGATCCTTTATTAAATGATATAGTCAGATCTACACAATTACCAAGGCCTTGTCTGGTACCAAATAACATACTGCATGATTTATTTTTATTTAAAATTAATTTGTTAAATAATAGCCATTTCTGAACAGAAGTAAGATCTGATTGAAGGGATCTTTCAATTTCAGACTTGTTAGTACTAGATGTATATAGCACTGTATCATCAGCATATAGTTGTGTTTGACAGTCAGAACAAATATTAGGGAGGTCGTTTATGAAAATAGAGAAAAGGAGTGGTTCCAAAGACGAACCTTCCATTAAAGGTAACACATTTGCGTCTGTTATGAAGGTATGAGTTAAACCACAGTAGATTGTTTTGAGAAAGACCAATTGTGTAACGTTTATCAAGCAGTAGGTAGTGGTCAACAACATCAAAGGCCTTGGTTAAATCAAGAAAGATGGCACCGGTGAGTTTACCATCCTCAGAAGCAGTGAACACATCGCTGGTGAGTTTTAACAGCGCTGTAGTTGTGGAGTGATTAGGTCTGAACCCACACTGACATGGAGATAGAATGTTGAAAGTTGAGACATAATGTGATAGCTGGTTGAACACTAGTTTCTCAAGGATTTTAGCCACCGAGTTGATAATTGAGATGGGGCGGTAATTGTTAATAGTAATATTAAACGAGAACTTACCAGTTCGAAGTTTGATCGTTATGTTATGAGGAGTAACGACGAGGGATTACGTGAAGAAGCCCCGCCTGGCGCTGGAACGGCATACTTCAAAGCAGCGGCATGAAAAACACAGAACATAATAGCCGGAGTAAGATAGTAAGGCTCAACATAGATTTAGAACTACCAGATGATCATTTATTTTATGAGGGTCGGGAGTGGAGGGCACGTAATCCCTCATCGTTACTCCTCATAAAATAACGATCAGACTTCGAACTGGTAAGTTCTCGTTTAATCTTACTATTTTACTTCGGAGTCACGTGAGTGACTACGTGAAGATTTTGAAGCTTCTGTGTTTTTTATGTCGTAGAGTCATTCCATATGACAGTCCGGCTAGGTCAACACATACATGAGTAAATAACCTTTTACCAGATCAGTTTTAGTTTATTTTCATAAATCTTTTAATGATAAAAGAACAAATAATAACCCCCTTTTTTACATCTGGGAAAAATCATTACAAAGTGATAAAATATATAAGTGATAACATAATTGATAATATAAATCGATAGTGAAACAAAGCAGGTGATTATAGTGAACCCAACACCGCGTGTCCAAAGCCTGTCATTGTGAGAACAGGTTTATCGTAGAACTTTGAACCCTGCGGTTTCTAAAATGTGTTCGAGTGGCACGTCCTGTAACTTCGCCACGGACGTAGCTGCTGCCCTGGTGGAGTGAGATTTAAACACATCAGTGTCTACTCCTGCTAAAAGTAACACCCGTTTTAACCACCTTGAAATTGTTTGTACTGATGCTTTTGTGTGTGGTTTCTTATGCGTAATCATTAACGCTTTTTCATCACCTCGAAGAGTCTTGGTAACTTTTATATATTGAGTCAAGTGTCTAACTACACACAACGTTGGATCAATAGGGTAAGCTTGAAACATTACCTTCGCTCCAGTTCTCCCTGGTCTGCTTTGTTTGATCAGATCGTAAACGTAAAACACAATGTTATCTGAAGCCACATGCATACAATCTAAACATAGCATTTGTAATGTTTGCACTCTTTGTGCTGATACCAACGCCATTAACATTACTAATTTAAATGTTAACTTTTCCAATGATATAACTTCGCTTGGAGTCCATTGCCTAAGCAAAGTAAGTACAATGCTGACATCCCAAATTTCTGTATATCTTGGTTTGATGGATTTTTGTTAAAGATTCCTTTCATAAATCTGGATATTAATGGATGAGATCCAATTGATTCATGGTCAGAAATTTGTCCTAAATAGGATGATAAAGCACTACGCGCACTATTAATGGCACTATAACTTAAGTGCTGCTCAAAATGCAACTCAGCAAGGAACTCCAATATGTTTGAAATGTTCACAGTATGATAAGATATATTTGATTGTCTACAAAAAACTTCCCATTTCTTTATATGTGTCATATATTGTCTCTGAGTGCTATCTCGCCATGATGAGACTATGACATCCATAGTTCTATCCGACAATCCAAGCCCTTGTAGTGGTCTGGTCAAAACCTGCAGATTAACAAATTCATATAAACATGTAATGGATGAATTTCTTTTGTTACTGGTTTTATTAACAAATCACTGCAGCTAGGAATTGACATATATGGTTCCTTAATCATATTTAACATCAACGGGAACCATGGTTGTGTCGGCCAATTTGGAATCACCAATAGTCCTGTGGCAGAATCTTCTATTTTCTTCAGACATTGCTGAACCAGAGCAAATGGAGGGAAAGCATAAAAGAACATATTCCCCCAATGTAGTGAAAAAGCATCTACTGCTACTGCATCTGGATCGGGTTCCCAAGACACATATTTAGGCAATTGATGATTTAATCTTGATGCAAACAGATCAATGTCTGGTAACCCATACCGAATAACAATTTTACTGAAAACTACTGGGTTCAACATCCATTCTGTGTTGTCTTTAAACACCCTTGATCTGTTGTCTGCCACCACATTGTCTTTACCTGGGATATAACTTGCTGAAATCCAAATTTGGTGCTTAATACACCATTACCATATCTGATTGACCAGACAATCACATGATACCGATCTTACTCCACCCATGTGATTAATATATGCAACAGTTGTTTTATTGTCTAATTGTATCTGTACATGCAGATTCTTTTTTGTAGAACAATAGGCTTTTAATCCATAAAATGCCCCCAATAACTCCAAATAATTAATACCATATGTTTGGAGAAACATTTCCTCTTGGATGGTCCGCCTTCCCCCACAGCAGGTAAATGTATCTGTCACCCCCCCATCTGAGAGCATTTGCATCTGTTTGTAAAAATACTTCAGGCTGCTGTATTAAAATGTTTTTAGCAGCATGTGGAACATTTTCAATCCACCATTGCAATTCCAATAAAGCTTCTTTTGTTAATTGGATAGGCCTATCGAAATGGCCTGCTCGCTTTTTTAGAGCTCGTATTTTGTCCCTTTGAAGGTTTTGGTAATGTAATGGACCAAATTCTACTGCAGGAAATGCTGCTACTAGTTTACCAATAACCTTCGCTACTTCTCGGGTGGAGGGATAAGGTTTGTGAATGAGGCCCCAACATACCGTTGAAATATCAACAATCTTGTCCGTTGGCAAAGTTACTAACATGGTAACTGAATTAATCACAAAACCTAAATAGTTAATTGACTGTGCTGGCTGCAGCTGGGACTTAATTGGATGAATCAAGAATCCTAATTTTTCAAATAAAGTTTTAGTTGCTGAAACTGATTTTCCAGCTGATTCCTGATTATTACTGACAATTAAAATGTCATCCAGATAAGCCATAATGATGTGCTTTTGTGCTCTTAATTGCACTAAAGCCGGTTTCAACAGTTTTGTGAAGAGCCTGGGAGCTGAACTTAAGCCATTTGGTAACGCTTTAAATTGCCACAGCTGTCCCAGCCAATTAAATTTTAAATACCTTCGAAAAAAATTGATGTATTGGTACTGAATAGTACGCAACCTTTAAATCAATTGTAGCCATATAACAACCTGCTGATATCAAATGTCTTGCAGTGTTGAACGTATCCATCTTGAAATGTTTATACTGGACAAATTTATTAAAGTTTGTAAGGTCCAGAATAATTCTGCAACCACCATTTTTTTTATTTCTCGGAAAGATATTTGACACAAATTGGTGTTCATACTCAATAGTTTTTTTCAATAACACCTTTTTTAAACAATTTGTCAATTTCCACATTAATTTCTGCTTCCTCAATAGCAGAGAACATGAAACCATAAGCAGGTTTATTTTGTACCGGAGAATTAACACCTTCTTTAAATGTTATTGTAGCTCCTGAAACTGTTTGTAAAATAAACCGATCAGATGTGATGGAAAGCCATTCATCATAAAACATTTGTAACCTCCCACCAACTGGAGATTCGTCCACAGTTTCTTTAAGAACAGAATAAAGTTTTTGTACCTCTCCATATGAACATGGTGGTCTCCTTCTCCCGTATACGGGTGAACATTAGGCTGTGTTGGATGGTAATATTTTCTTACCATATTCCTGCCTCTGTTTCCAAAATCAAATCCCCTTCTTGACGTAAAATACCTTTTTTGTCCAAAAACGTAGGTCTCATGTAGCTAATAGATTTAGCCTCTTCATCCATTCCTCTTATTTGTTTAGGCAGGTTTTCTCCAAATAGATAACCAGGAGCTTGAACACCACTTGATCGACACAGACCTGCAAATCTCGGATGAAATATGGGCCGAATCACAATTTTCCTCATGCAATTAATTTGCACAATAAGCCCAATGTATCTCTTTGGATTTTAACCATTTCCGACCCTTCCATTTGCTTTCCAAAAGCAGTAATGGCAGCTGAAATCAGTTTGAGGATTCTTTGAAACCTTATTTCTTGTCCTCTCATGACTGATGTCATAGGTGTCCATATAGATGGATTAACCGTACGTACCTTCAATGAGGTGCAATTTTCCGGTGTTTTATATAATTCTGCTGTGTCAGCCATCACAGAATCTTGAAGTTGGTGAGATAGCATATAATTAATACTGGCAGCTAGGTTTTCTTCCATAGTCTCACCACTTCCTTCAGGGAAAAGCAAAATCTCTTGCCATATCAGGCACATATGGCCTTTTCTTTTTTATTTGTGGTGTGCACTCATAATCCACATCACCACTTTCAGGGTCTGACTTTTGCAGCCCTGATACTCCTGGAACTTCATCAAATAAGACTTCCTCCACCCTTAATCCTGGGTCTGGAGTTTCAAATTCCCAATTTGGCACATAGCCATATTCTGGATATTCAAACCCCTCAGGGTCAGTTTGGGAAAGTTCTGGGTACTTGGACCCTTGTCTCATAATATTTTGGAGTACTCTCTCCATATGTTCCATTTTAAGCCATATAGCTTTATTATCCGGAGGACTTTCATTATCAGAGTCATCATCAGAAACCACAGGCCTCACAGATTTCTTTTTACTTTTCCCAGGAACATTTTCCTCCGTGGTTTGTGTTTCTGGAGAAATTATAGTCTCACTACCAGGTGAATCAACGGCCACCGGTATTGGAACCGGCTCCGCACTAATCTCTTGTCCCGACTCTTTAGCTTCTCCCCGGGACGATCTTTTAACCCGCGAAATCTTCCTCTGAGACTTCTCCATTTAAAATTTTTTATTACCTAAGCTGGATGAGTACGCCAGCGTGACTCTGATTTTTTGAAATTTTTACTTTCATTTTTGCTGGTTCTACTTGCCAGCGTAATGTCTTTTTTAGAACGTCCCCTAAAAATTTCATTGCACTTACCTGCGGGTCCGTTCTGACCGCTGAGAGGAGCTGCACTCTGCAGCTCTTGCTTCTGCCGTCAGCGTCGACGTAATGCCGTTCCAGCGCCAGGCGGGGCTTCTTCACGTAGTCACTCACGTGACTCCGAAGTAAAATATCGTGTGGGTCGCCTCCCTTATGCAGTGGAGTAACATTGGTACACTTCCATGCGGAAGGGAGGGTACAAGTTGAGAAGGACAAATTAAACAGGTCGCATAGTGGGTACATTAGAATATTAACTCCTAACTTAATGAATTTAGTCTCAATACCAGCTGGTCCAGATCCACAATCATCCTTTAATTCATTAATAGCATGTTGAACGTCAACAGGTTTTATTTTTTGAAAAGAAAAAGAGCTTCTACACGTAGAGGTAGCTGGAAAGTCACAAGTACTTTGTTGCAAACTGTAACCTGGCCATACTATTTTTGTGGCAAACCAGTGGTTTGCATCTTGCAGTGTATCCTCTGTATTTCTGTTCATGAAGTCTTCTGCGGACAGTGGTTATTGTCAAATCCCCACCTGACTCCTAAAGAGTGTTTCTTATCTGTTGGACAGGGTGTTTGGGTTTTTTTTTTTATTATAGAGAGAAGTCTTCTGTTATCAGCTTTGGAGGTCTTCCTTGGCTTGCCAGTCCCTTTGCGATTAGTAAGCTCACCAGTGCTCTCTTTCTTCTCAATGATGTTCCAAACAGTTGATTTTGGAAAGCCTAATGTTTGGATGATGTTTCCAACAGTTTTATTCTTGTTTCTCAGTCTCATAATGGCTTATTTGAGTCATTGGCACAACTTTGGTCCTCATGTTGATAAACAGCAATGAAAGTTTCCAAAGGTGATGGAAAGACTGGAGGAAAGATTAGGTGCTGAGAGCTTTTTATACCTGCATTAAAGAGGCAATTAAACACACCTGAGCAATTACAAACACCTGTGAAGCCTTGTGTCCCAAAATGTATGGTGCCCTGAAATGGGGGGACTATGTAAAAACACAGATGTAATTTCTACATGGTGTAACCAAAATGTATAAAAATACCCTTTAATAAAATCTGACAATGTGCACTTTAACCACATGTGATTTTTTCTATTACCAATCTCAAATTGTGGAATACAGAGGCAAATAAATAAATTATGGGTCTTTGTCCCAAACATTATGGAGGGCACTGTATGTCCACACTTTATCTCTAAATTCTAAAGTGAACTCCCATCATTTCCAATTTAATTTAATGTGAACACCAGAGTGAAGAGATTGCACAACTTTTACCTTTTAAAAGTTGTCACACAGCTGATGGAAGCCAGGAAGAGAAGCAGAACTCCAAAGAGTACCCAGCGTAACACACCCCAAACACGGCGAACATTCAACACGATGTCCCTGGAAATACAAGGAAATATTATTACTTCCACACAGAGTTATCAAAGATCAACGTTGGGGAATTTTTTCATCATATTGCACACGGAATCATTCAGTGTGATCCAAGGTTGTGGCGTAGACATTGGTGAGATGTTTATATCGCAACATGCACCCATTCCTTGGAGGTGTTCCATGACTACATACATTAACAACTTAGATGTTCATGTTGGTGGTCAGACATACAGCACGAAAACATGTCCTTTGACCCAATTTCCGCACGCTGACCAAGATGCCCTTACCTACACTAGTCCCATCTGCCGGCCTTAGATGTTAATGTTGGAAGTATGATTAACGAGTTTACAGATTACACCAAAATTGTATCATTTTGGATAGTACAATAATCATAGACCACAGAGGGATGAGAAGCAACTGGTATGTTGGGCAGAGCAATGCCAGCAGGTATTGAACCGTGATAAGTGTGAAGTTATTTGTTTTTGGCATCAAATAAGGGTAGACATTCACAACGGTAGGGCCACTGGGTGTACTAAGGACAGAGGGACTTTAGTCAGGGCCAAGGAGTATTTATCAATGGACTGGAATGTGATCAGCCACGCTTTCTCAAAGTACTGGGACTGATTTTACCGACAATAAGATACGATCCTACCGGACCACCGGTGCTGTCAGTACATAGTTTGTATGTTCTCCCTGTGATTGCAAGAGTTTACTCTGGATTCTCCAATTTCCTCCCACATTCCAAAGACGTGCGGGTTTGTAGTAAATTGCCCCTAGTGTGTAGAACAGAACTGGTGTATGGGGTGATTGCTGCTCAGAGCGGACTCAGTGGGCCAAGGAATCTTTTAACTGAGTTGAACTGATCTTAACTAATTTGTTCTCAGTTGAGGCTGTGTTGGCTCTTCGAGTTACCAACCTGTTTGAAAGTATTGAACCAGGAGACTCAGTGGAACTTGCTGCCTCGGTGGTTGGTGCATCTTGAGGCAGGGTGGTCAGAGCCCTTGTGCTTATTGTTGTAGAGGTGGTGATGACCATATCTGGGCGGTTTGTTTGAGACCCTTGTGGAGATAAAGTGAATGAAGTTTTTGAACATTAAATGTCTGAAAGCAAGTTCTGTTCCACTTCAGTGATGTGGGGGAGATGCTTCAGTTGGGAGTGCTCTTGCTCTGTGTGGAGAGATTCCTGGGTTCAAATCCCAAACCAGTGTGGCCCCATGCAGCGGATTCCCCCTACCCCCTTCTCACCTCCCACCAAACACCCCCCTCCCTCCCCCATGAACCCCCGGGGATGTGGCACCGAGTCACCGTCAGGACCGAGGCCGAGAATTCCAAGCTGGAATTTCACATGTGTCGAATATTCGTGGTTTGAATCCCACTCCATACATTTGGACAAAGATCCTTCTGAGGCCACCATAGATGGACCAAGCACCTTGGTCTAGACAGGAGGCTCACCCATTTTTAAGATGCCACATGATGGCCGCAAGCATTCAGAGACTTCTTTCATGCCCTTCAGAGTCCCACAGGCTGTGTTATCTGCCTGCTGCTAGAGTTAGGCACATGTCTTCTACGTTGGAGAAGAACTTGGGAGCGGGAGGATCCATGGACTATTTTCATTACGTGGACTGAATTGGAAATAATGCAATTTGGTTGGAGGTATCTACCTGAAACATTAACTGTCATTCTCTCTCCACAGATGCTGCCCGACCTGTTGAGTATCTCATCTTGTACAGTTTGTGCGGCTCAGTTTAAAGTCCATATCAGTCATCTCATAAGGATTCTTCGTTCATAATTTATAGGAACATAGAAAATAGTTGCAGGAAGAGGCCATTCGGCCCTTCGAGCCAGCACCGCCATTCACTGTGATCTGGGTTGAACATCCACAATCAATAACCCGTGCCTGCCTTCTCCCCATATCCTTTGATTCCACTAACCCCTAGAGCTCTATCTAACTCTCTCTTAAATCCATCCAGTGATTTGGCCTCCACTGCCCTCTGTGGCAGGGAATTCCACAAATTCACAACTCTCTGGGTGAAAATGTTTTTTCTCACCACAGTCTTTTTTTTGTTTTTTTGTTTTGTTTATTTTATTAGAAGTTAATACAGTAAAAAACAATACAGTGGCACCTAATTTTAGGTGACAACTATGTCATAACGTAATACATTCTATGTACAACCTCTAGTTTTATGTTTTTGAAAAGGAAATTAAAAAAAGGCAAGAAATAGAGAGAAGAAAAAGAGGAAAAATAGATAGTAGAAAATAGAAAAACCTGAAGTGTGCATATAAGAAAAGAAAACATAGAAAGTAGAAATAGGAGAAAAAGAATTTTCAAATCTTTGTTCGGAGATGTAATTCTACCCACGACCTGAGCTGAAATCAGTAATCTTAACGGTACTGCTGCATCACATGATTCCAAAAAGTCGATGAAAGGGGACCAACTCCTTAAGAATTGGTCATATTTATCTATTAGGCGGAGTCTCATTTCTTCAAAGTGAGCTATGTCCGTCATATTACAAATCCACATTTTAATAGTTGGTATAGCTGTATTTTTCCAAAATTTAAGTATCAATTTCTTTCCAATTATTAACCCATAATTAAAGAATACTTTTTGGTCTTTGTTTAACTTGATATCTTCTACTATTATTCCAAATATAATCCATTCCGTATTTGGTTCTATTCTTGACTTGAAGAGCTTTGTAAATATATCAAATATATCGCTCCAAAATTTATTCAACTTTATACATCCTACAAATGAATGTGATATATTGGCATTTTGAAACAAACATTTATCGCATCTAGGAGAAACATTTGAGTTGAATTTATTTAACCTCGTTTTTGAATAATATAGTCTATGTAATAGTTTAAATTGAATTAGATTATGTCTTGCATTAATGGAACAATTATATGTGTTCATCAGATACTTTTCCCATTTATCTTTCGGAATCTTTATCATTAGTTCATGTTCCCAATCTTCTCTTAGTGCCTCTGTTGAGGGTAATTCTCTATTTAATATACTATTATAAAAATAGTTTTTGTGAATTTTATCGGTGAGAACAAGATCGTTCCTATATCGTACGGGAAACACTCCCCTTTCTCCATTCTTATCCACTCCGACTGGTGAGTGGAGTTATCCAACCAGTACATTATGTTCTTTATATGCACTGCCCAGTAGTAATACGTAAAGTTAGGTAATGATAACCCCCCAACTTCTTTAGGTTTACACAGATGCTTTCGTTGAATTCTGTGTGCTCTATAATCCCATATAAAATTAGTGATATTAGAATCTAGTTTTTTGAAAAAATATTTTGGAATATATATTGGGATCGCTTGAAACAAATATATTAATTGTGGTAAGAAAGTAATTTTTATAGCGTTAATTCTACCTATCAATGACAGCGGTAGCGTTTTCCAAAATTTAATCATAACATTCAGTTTATTTAATAGTGGCATAAAATTAGCACTAAATAATGATTTGTGTCTTCTCGTAATTTGAATACCCAAATACTTGAATTTTTCTGTTGCAATTTTGAAAGGAAATTTTAATAAGTGTCTCACATCCTGTGGTTTCAAAGACATAATTTTGCTTTTATTCCAATTTATTCTATATCCTGAAAAAGAACCAAATTCCTCGATCAGTGTTAATAAGGTGGGGATACTCGTTTGTGTATTAGTAATATATAAAAGAATATCGTCAGCATATAATTAAATTTTATTCTTTGAGTCCTTAGTATTATATCCGTGAATATTTGGATGATTTCTAATCCTTTCAGCCAGCGGTTCTATCATAAGGGCAAATAGCAATGGTGATAAGGCACATCCCTGCCTATTACCCCTTGATGAATACAATTTTGGAGATAACATATTATTAGTCAATATTCTTGCCGTAGGTTTATCATAAAGCAATTTAACCCATCTAATAAAATTCTCTCCCGTGTTCAATTTTTGGAGTACCTTATATAAATACTGTCATTCTACCTGATCAAATGCCTTCTCTGCATCCAATGTAACGACTGAAATATCTTCAATGTGCTCTTTGTGAGAGTACATTATATTGAAAAGCCTTCTCGAGTTATTAAGTGATTGTCTTTTAGGTATAAATCCTGTTTGATCCGGGTTTACCAATTTGTTAATATAATTATTCAGTCTTCTTGCTAGAATCTTTGCTAAAATTTTCTGATCCGTGTTTAGAAGTGATATAGCTCTGTAAGAACCTGGTTCCTCTAAGTCTTTATCTTTTTTTGGTATAAGCGTTATTGTTGATTCAGCTAAAGTTTCTGGTAGTTTATTTTCGGTATAAGCCTGCGCGTATAAGTTGAATAATCTTGGTACAATTGACTCCTGAAATTGTTTATAAAATTCATTGCTAAATCCATCTGGTCCTGGGGTCTTCCCATTTTTCAATGAGTTTATTGTTTGTTTTATTTCTTCACTAGTAATCCGTGCTCCTAATTCCTCTTGTTCTAAACTATCCAATTTAGAGAGATTGCAATTATCTAAAAAATTTGTAATTTTACTATCATCTGTATTTATTTTAGTTGTGTATAAATTATGATAAAATTGGGCAAACCTTTTATTAATATCCTTTGGTAGTGTTAGAAGCTCGCCCTTATCAGATTTAATTTTAGTGATAGTATTTTCCTTTTCTTGTTGCTTCAGTTGCCTTGCTAATAATTTATGTGGCTTATTCTCAAATTCGAAGTGTGCGTGTTTTGTAATTTGGAATAGTCTTATTACTCTTGCCGATAATATTCTATTGAGTTTATATTTCAATAAAGTTATCTTATTATGTTTATCTATGGTGGGTCATTTGCATTGTCCAGATCTAATAATTTTATTTCCTGTTCAATCCTCTGAAGTTCTCTTTTATTTTCTTTATTTTGAAAACTTTGATAAGAGATTATAACACCGCGGATGTATGCCTTAAAGGTTTCCCATAATAGCGATACAGAAATACCCGGCGTCTCATTTATCTCTAAATTTTTTTTTGTTTGTTTTTTTATATACTCATAACCTTGTGGGTTATTTAATATTTGTGCGTTGAATCTCCAAAAAGGTATTATATACGGCATTCCCTCGATTTTAAGTATAAAAGTCAGTGGTGAATGATCGGAAATAATACTATTATGGTATGATGGTTTAGTCGTATACGGGATTAATTTTGTATCCAATAAGAAATAGTCAATTCGTGAGTAAGTTTTATGAACCGATGAGTAAAACGAATATTCCCTTCCAATTGGGTTTGCTATTCTCCAGACATCAGTTATGTTATTATTTTTTATATAAGTATTTAAGAATTCACAGGTCTTAGTTTTAACAAGACGCTTCCCTACCTTTATTGATTTATCTAAATATGGGTCGATAACACAATTGAAATCTCCCCCCATTATTATATTTTGATAATTATGCTCTGCAATTATATCTACTATTTTCTTAAAAAATTGGGGGTTATCAAAATTAGGTGCGTAAATATTTATCATAGTTAATGATGTATTATAAATTTCTCCTGTGACTATAACGTATCTTCCCTCTTTATCAGATATAGACTTCTTTAATTTAAAAGGTTAAATATTATAATTGCCGTACCTCTTGCTTCAGTCTTAAATGGCCTCCCCTTTATTCTAAGACTGTGGCCCCTGGTTCTGGAGTCGCCCAACATTGGGAACATTTTTCCTTCATCGAGCTTGTCCAGTCCTTTTATAATTTTATATGTTTCTATAAGATCCCCACTCATCGTCCTAAACTCCAGTTCAGAGCCTAGTCTTTTCAATCTTTCCTCATATAACAGTCCCGTCATCCCAGGGATCAATCTCGTGAACCTACGCTGCATTGCCTCAATCACAAGGATGTCCTTCCTCAAATTAGGAGACCAAAACTGGACACAACATTCCAGATGTGGTCCTACCAGACCCCAATACAACTGCAGAAGAACCTCTCCACTCCTGTACTGAAATCCTCTTGTAATGAAGTTCATGTGATAGGGGAGAATGAGGCCATTTGGCCCATTTTTGTCTACTCCACCATTCAATCATGGCTGATCTATCTCTCCCTCTCAACCCCATTCTCTTCCCTTCTCCCCATATCGCTTGACACCCATACTAATCGAGAACCTATGAATCTTAAAAATACCCAGTGACTTGGCCCTCATTGGAAACACGGTAAAAGCTTTTCCCTGTACGTCGGAACAGACGACAACAATAAACTGAGCTCATGAATCACCAAAGTTTGTGAGACACAAGGAATTGCAGGTGCTGGAATCTTGAGCAAAACACAAAGTGCTGGAGTAACTCAGCAGGTCAGGCAGCATCTGTGGAAGGAATGAACGGACGATGTATAGGGTTGGGACCCTTCTTCAGATGTTGTGTGTGTGTGGGTGTGACAGTGACGGGCAGGGGGAGAGGGTGAGGGGGCGGTTCCACCCTCCTGCCCCAGTGAGGGGACGGCAGAGGTTCTGGTCCCGGAGCGATCGTCTTTGGGGAAATGAGCCGCCAGCAGCAGAACCGCCGGTCCCCGTTCACGAGGTCCCCCCCCCCCCCCCCCCCCCCCCAAACACACACATACACACACACACTGCTCCTTGGACAGTGGGCTCATGGACCCCAGTAAATGTGCTCTCCCCCTTCACCCCGACCCCCGGCGACGTGGCACCGAATCACCGTCAGGACGAGGCAGGGAATTCCCAGGCTGGAATGTTCACATCTGGGAGAGTGAGGAGAGATAGTCAACGTACCTTCAGAAACCTTCAATGAGATGGAGGTCCTTTCATTGCTTGAAAAGATTCCCTTTTTTACTATCACACACCAGTAGCGTCCTTCATCACTCTTCTCCAGGTTGGCGATGGTTACTGAAAGTATCCGTTGTGTTTTGTTATCAGTCATCGATGTTCTCCCTTGTCGTGGGTCATCAGTAGAAACCACGGTCTTAGATAACAGGTAATAATCACCTTTACTCCATAGCTTCCTGTTGTCACTGTATTCCTGACCATACCGACATTCCACAGTGACCGACTGCCCCAACTCTCCCCTCACCTCCTTGGGTCCAGTTATTCCCCTTGACCCTGTTGGCACATTAATGATGAAAGATCACTCACACTGCAGCAACACAAGCTGAGGTTTAACAATAAAAAACATGTCATTTGTGCTGTTCAGACAGGTTCATGGTTTTGCATAGATCATGTGTAGCAAGGAACTGCAGGTGCTGGTTTACACCAAAGATTGACACAAAGTGCTGGAGTAACTCGGCAGGTAGACAAAAATGCTGGAGAAACTCAGCTGGTGAGGGCGGAAGCATCTATGGAGTGAAGGAAATAGGCGACGTTTCGGGTCAAGACCCTTCTTCAGACTGATGGCAGATCAGGCAGCATCTCTGGAGTAAAAGGGTAGGTGGCCTTTTCGGGTCGGGACCATTCTTGATCTCCTGGTTGCCAACCCTGTCAACATCCCTTCCCATTCCCACACTGACCTGTCTGTCCTGGGCCTCCTCCATTGCCAGAGTGAGGCCACATGCAGGTTGGAGGAACCGCACCTCATATTACGCTCAGGTAGTTTACAACCCAACGGTTTGAACGTTGAATTCTCTAATTTTAACTATCTTCTACTAACCTGCGCCCTCCCCTTCCCCCTTGACCCCTTTTTCCACCCTGGTGGGTGAGGGGCCGGTTTTCCCCCACCTGCCCCAGTGAGGGGGCGGCAGAGGTTCTGGTCCCGGAGCGATCGTCTTTGGGGAAATGAGCCTCAGCAGCAGAACCGCCGGTAGCTGGGACCTTCCGTGGGGCTGGTGTCTGACATCCCCCCCCTATACTGCTCCTGGGACAGTGGGCCCTTCATGTGGCTCCACGGGCCGGGAGCCCAGTAAATGATGTATGCACCACCACCACCCCCCCCCCCCCCCCCCCCTGTCCACCTCGACCCCCGGGGATGTGGCACCGAGTCACCATCAGGACTGAGGCCGAAATTCCCAGGCTGGAATTTTCATATCTGGGAGTGTGAGGAGAGACCGTCAACGTACCTTCAGAAACCATCAATGAGATGGGGGTCAATTCATTGTGTGAATGTTTTCCCTTTGCTATCACACACCAGTAGTGTCCTTCATCACTCTTCTCCAGGTTGTCGATGGTTACTGAAACGATCTGTTGTGTTTTGTCATCAGTTATCGATGTTCTCCCTTGTCGTGGGTCATCAGTAGAAACCACGGTAGAAGATGACTGGTAATCATCACCTTTACTCCACAGCTTGTTGTAATCTCTATATTTCGAATCATACTGACATTCCACAGTGACCGACTGCCCCAACTCTCCCCTCACCTCCTCGGGTTCAGTTTCTCCCCTTGACCCTGTGGGCACATTAATGATGAAAGATCACTCACACTGCAGCAACACAAGCTGAGGTTTAAGTAAGTAAGTAAGTAAGTAAGTTTATTGGCCAAGTATTCACATACAAGGAATTTGCCTTGGTGCTCCGCCCACACGTAACAACATGACATACAGTGACAGTTACGAATCACTCAGAAAATACTAAACATTAATAATAATAAAACATTAATGACAAAACACCATTGATCAAGCATGTGAACCAACAAAATATCAGATCAAAGGGAGGCTACAGATTTTTGGCTGTTGAGTAGAGCAACTACTCGTGGATAAAAACAGTTTTTATGTGGCAGCTTTGACAGCCCGGAGTCGCCTTCCAGAGGGAAGTGATTCAAAGAGTTTGTGGCCAGGGTGAGAGGGGTCAGAGATGATCTTGCCTGCTCGCTTCCTGGCCCTTGCAGTGTACAGTTCATCAATGGAGGGAAGGTTGCAGCCAATAACCTTCTCAGCTGATCGGACGATTCGTTGCAGCCTCCAGGTGTCGTGCTTGGTGGCTGAGCCAAACCAGACCATGATGGAGAAGGTGAGAACAGACTCTACGATGGCCGTGTAGAATTGGACCATCATTGCCTGTGGCAGATTGTGCTTCCTCAGCTGCCGTAGGAAGTACATCCTCTGTTGTGCCTTTTTGACTGTGGAGTTGATGGTCGCCCCACACTTAAGGTCCTTGGAGGTGATGGTTCCTAGGAACTTAAACGACTCCACAGATGTGACTGTGGTGTTGTTGATGGTGAGTGGGGTGAGGGGAGGGGGAGCTCTCCTAAAGTCTACAATCAATTCCACTGTCTTAAGAGCATTGAGCTCTAGGTTGTTGCTACAGCACCAGGATGCCAGCTGTGACACTTCCTGTCTGTAAGCAGATTTCTCCCCATCCTGGATCAGTCTAATCAGGGTTGTATCGTCCGCAAACTTGGGAAGTTTGGCAGAGGAGTCTGTAGAGGTGCAGTCATTGGTGCAGAGAGAGTAGAGGAGAGGGGAGAGTACGCAGCCTTGCGGTGCCTTGCTGAGCGTTTGCGGGTTCGAGGTGCTTTCCCAGCCTCACATGCTGCTTCCTGTCTGTCAGGAAGCTGGTGATCCACCGACAGAGGGGTTCAGGCACAGTCAACTTGGAAAGTTTGGAGTGTAGTAGCTCTGGCACAATGGTGTTGAATGCAGAGCTAAAATCAATAAACAGGATCCTCGCATAGGTCCCCTGGTGGTCTAGGATGAAGTGCAGGCCCAGGTTGACTGCATCATCCACAGATCTATTGGCCCGATATGCAAATTGCAGAGGGTCCAGCAGGGGGTTTGTGATATTTTTCAGCTTGGCCAGCACATGCCTTTAGAGTGTCTTCATGACTACAGAGGTCAGTGTGACAGGCCTGTAGTCATTAAGACAAGTAATCCTTGCCTTTTTGGGTGCAGTGACAATAGTGGAGACTTTGAAGCAGGCAGGGACAGTACATATTTCCAGGGACTGGTTTAAAAATGTCTGTGTAGACCGGTGCCAGCTGTTTGGCACAGAGCTTATGAGTCGAGGGGGAAACATTGTCAAGTCCTGGAGATTTCCGGCTTTTTTGTCCTCTGAAATGCCTCTCCTCCTCCTCTATTTTTATTGTTGATATTTGATAAGTTATGTTTTGCAGCACAGAGGGTGTGGGTGATTTGGTGTGAAGTGGTGATTGGAGGGGGGTGGACGTAGAAGGGCCCAGTCTTTGTGAGTGGGTGTGAAGTGACAGTATTTTTCATACTGGAGTCTTGCCTTAAGTAGGTGTGAAGTGGTGAATGGGAAGGAGAGGATGCCGGGTCCATTCTTTGTAGACTGGGGTCTGGCTGGGTTGGTTGGTTGGTTAACAATAAAAAACATGTAATTTGTGCTGTTCAGACAGCTTCATGGTTTCGCAAAGATCATGTGCAGCAAGGAACTGAAGGTGCTGGTTTACACCAAAGATAGACACAAAGAGCTGGAGTAACTCAGCGGGACAGGCAGCATCTCTGGAGAAACCGACGGGTTTCAATCTCACTACAATAGTGTTCAATCTCACTACAACCCACATCCCCATTGAACTAGTAGAAACAAGGAACTGCAGATGCTGGTTAATACACAAAAGGACACAAAGTGCTGGAGTAACTCAACGGGTCAGGAACTATCTCTGGAGAAAGTGGATAGGTGACGATTCATAGAAATATATAACCATTGAAAATAGGCGCAGGAAGTAGGCAATTCGGCCCTTCGAGCCAGCAGTGCCATTCAATATGATTTTCAATCAAAGACTTTATTGTCATTCACAAATACACCAACAACTTCAAGTTGGAACGAAATTTCGTTGCATCTGGCTCACCGTGCAACATAAAATAACAAAAGGATAAAATATATGAAAAGATAAAATAGATAAAAAGATGAAATAGATAATAGTGGCGGCACATTATATGGAATTCAAGAGTCTGATGGCTCGGGGGAAGAAGCTGTTGCAGAACCTGGCCGTTCACTCCTTATACTGCGATACCTTTTGCCCGAGGGCAGCAGAGTGAACAGTCCATGATGGAGATGTGTGGGGTCTTTTATAATGCTGTTGGCCTTGGACAAGCAACGTTTGCACGCAATGTCCCGGATTGAAGGAAGAGAAGTCCCGATGATTTTTTCAGCCGTCCTCACCACTCTCTGCACGGACTTCCAGTCGGAGGCTTTGCAGTCCCCAAACCAGACAGATGCAGCTGGTCAAAATGCTCTCTATGGTGCCCCTGTAGAAAGTGGTGAGGACGGGATGGGGAGGTGAGCTCTTCTCATCCGGCGCAGAAAGTGCAAACGCTGCTGCGCTCTCTTTACTAGTGATGCGATGTTTTGTGACAAGGTCAGGCTGTTCATGGCTGATCATCCAAAATCAGTACCCTCTTCTGCTTGCTCCCCCTATCCCATGATTCTATTAGCCCTAAGAGCTATATCTAACTCTCTTGAATACATCCAGTGAATTGGCCTCCACTGCCCTCTGTGGCAAAGAATTCTACAGATTCACAACTCTGGGTGAAAAGGTTTTTCCTCATCTGGCCTTCCCCTAATTCAGGTCTCAACCCAAAACGTCACCTATCGATGTTCTCCAGAGATGCTGCCTGACCTGCTGCCTTACTCCAGCACTTTGTGCTTTACTAAAGCTGAATAGCCAGCTGCCTGTGGTGTCAGTGGTGACTCAGCAGGTCAGGCAGCATCTGTGGAGAACATGGATAGGTGACGTTTCAAGTCAAGACCATGAGATACTGCCTGACCTACTGACTTATGTCAGCACTTTGTGCCCCATTGAACTAAAGTTCCCGGCCTGTGGTGGAAGCTGGATCTGCCACTGATGTTTCAAACTCCACGTCCACCTGGAATAATTATGATGTGTCTTTTTCACACAAAGGGTGGTGGGTGTATGGATGAAGCTGCCAGAGGAGGTAATTGAGGCAGGGACTATCCCATCATTTAAGAAACAGTTAGACAGGTACATGCAGGACCGGCCTTAGGAGTTGTGGGGCCCAAGTGGTAACTATTTTGTTGAGCCCCAGGTTCCCAGCCAAGGTCTAGATTCATAGAAATATAATTAAAGTCTATTCTGGACTTTATATCTCTATGGTAGAATGCAAAGTAATCAACATTTGCACTTAAAAAGTGCATGCGACTTAATGGACCAAACTGATCTAAGCTACATTTTAATATAAAATTGCATACATGTAAGCCTACAAGTAACAAACAAAATGTGTAGATCACCTCTGAAAAGTACATAGTTACAATACCACTTGTTTTAGTGACTGTAGAAATGATAAAAAAGTAATTTAATTAAATAGATCCTGGAAAACCAATAACATTGGTGAAAAACCAATCCAGGCATTAGATTTTGGGCTTCAGCCCCATCCTACCCTTTGGGCTTCTACCCCATCCTAACTTAGTTGTGTGTGTTAGTTGTCTGTGCATGATGTGTGTGTGGGAGGGAAGGAGAGAAGGGAGGGAGAGGGCCCGTGGCGGGAGCTGAGGCCGGGGTCCGGGCGGATGGGTGTGAGCTGAGGCCGATGTTTGTAAACGTCGCTCCAACCCCCGGCCCGGCCCTCCCTGTATTGTTCACCGCGTCTCCCCGGGGAGAGAGAGGGGTGGAGCTGGGGCTGTGTGGGAAGCACGGCGACTGGAGGGGCGGGAGCGCTGCCGTGAGCGAACGACCCACCTCTCCCTCTCCCCCTTCTTCCCCTCCTCCGTTCCCCCTCCCCGTCTACCCCTTTCTTCCCCCTCCACCCCTCTACTCTCTCTCCGCCCCTCTCTCCCCCCCTCCACCCGGGGTACATCTACCTGAGCCGAGAGTAGATAACTCTGGCGTGGGGCCCCCTTACTCGCGGGGCCCAATTGGGAGCAATCGGTCCAATCGGCTTAAGGCCGGCCCTGGGTACATGGATAGGACAGGTTTGTAGGGACATGGACCTAACATGGACAGGTGGGACTAGTGTTGCTGAGACATGTTGGCCGGTGTGGGCAAGTTGGGCTGAAGGGCCTGTTTCTACACTGTATCACTATGACTCTAACACATGTGAAACTCTGCAGATTCAGGATCTGGGATGGAGACACATGATCAGATCAGTCCAGGTCCGCTCACAAGCCACAAGACAAATGCCTTGAAGGAGAACTCAGAGGCTGGGGAAAGCACAGTGTGGAGAACAGCTCGAGCAGCAGAGTCTGTAAAGCAGCTGTTTTTTTCTCAGGAGAGATTACCTCAACTTCTCCAAATGCTAAATTGGACAGTCACTCTGGTGCTTCCTCATTTGAGATGCCCACCTGTTCCCAATGGCTGGCTCTCACAGGTTTTTTCTTTGAATGTGCTAAGATTTAGATTCAACATTTCCCATTGCAGTGCGTGGAGGGAGTGCCGTGTGTCTTTGATGGACACTAAATGCTGGAGTAACTCAGCGGGTCAGGCGGCATCTCTGGAGAGAAGCAATGGGTGATGTTTCAGGTCGAGACCCTTCTTCAGACCAACAGTCAGCGAGGGAGGAAGTCAAGAGATATGCAAGTGGTAAAGCATTTAGCTGATCTGCTGTCAAGTCACTGAGAAAGTTCACCTGGAGATAGTTTGCACCAGAATAGTGGAGCAAACTCTCTGGTCCAGGGCAAGAGTTACCCCAACACCCAAGATCAACAAGGCCAGCTGTCGGATCATTTTCTACAGGGAGTTAGCTGTGTGCAATTTGGCTGCGCACAGCATCACAACAGTCATTAGTGCAGGAAAGAACAAGTCTGCAAGCACTTTATCTTTAGCAGCTCGTAGCCCAGTAGTCTGCTCTGTGGCTCAAAATAATTCAAGGTGTTAGTAAATAATTCTGAAGAACAGATCATAAGTTAATTAGTACTAGGAGCAGAATTAGGCCATTTGGCCCATCAAGTCTACTCTCCACCATTCAATCATGGCTGATCTATCTTTCTGTCTTCTCCCAGGACTCCTAACACCAGTACTGATCAAGAATCGATCTATCTCGGCCTTAGAAATATCTATAGACAGCCTCCACAGCCTTCTGTAGCAATGAATTCCACAGATTCACCACCTAACTAAAGAAATTCCTCCCCATCTCCTTCCTAAAGGAACGTTCTTTAATTCTGAGGCTGTGACCTCTGATCCTAGACTCTCCGCAAGTGGAAACATCCTCCACCATCCACTCTATCCAGGCCTTTCACTATTTGGTAAGTTTCAGTGAGGTCCACAAGGCAAGGCAAGCTGCAGATATTCAAGGCAATGGTATATAATTCTAAAGGACAGAGCATTTTGTAAAACAACGATTTACCTGATGTGAGACCAACAGCGACAAGAACCAACAGAGCGACTGTTCCCCTGGATCTGGGCCGTTTCTGGTGGGTGAATTCTCCCTGTCCCACCGCCATGTCTCGGCTGCGTTGGATCGGTTTGGACCCTGCACTGCGTTTGAGTTGTCCTCTTCCTCATTCACAACAGAAGTCAAACAGTCAATTCCCGTTTGCTCAGGAAATGACTTTGCAGTGGTTCGAGACTAAGTTGGTGACTCACTTGCCACCTCCCCCAGCCTCCTCACCACGGACAATGCACCTATCAGGAGTGGGCTGCAATGCTCTCCTGTTGCCTGGATTGGAGTATCTCCTCAAAGCTCTGCTTCATCCTGGTGACGTTTGCCCGCTTGTCAGGCACTCTGTCCACCACCGCAAACATTCCCTTGCCCACCACCTCAACCCCCTCCCTCAAATGCGGGCACACTGTGTCTGAACATGTATGGGATTAGGAGGCAGAGATCAGCCATGCTTGAATGGCGGAGGAGACTCGATGGGCCGAATGGCCATATTCTACTCCTGGAACGTGTGAACTTGTGAACTATTTGCCCACCTCAAAATGCGTATCACTAATTTGTCCAGCCTTCCTCAGCTTCTCATGGTTTGAAACGTTACCCGGGAGAAATAGGGCAATGAGGAAACATTTTTTCACACAGAGTGTTGTGAGTCTCTGGAATTCTCTGCTTCAGAGAGCGGTGGATGCCGGTTCTCTGGATACTTTCAAGAGAGAGCTAGATAGGGCTCTTAAAGATAGCGGGCTCTTCCAGATGACTTTCTCATGCACTTACTATCCTATCTAACTCTCTCTATTCTTCTTATTCTTCCTCTTCTTAAAATATAAAATAAGGAGTGGTACAGGAAATGTATTATGTTATTTTTGGCTTATATCATTGTAATGTACATTACTTCTAATAAAGACATTAAAAAAAAAAAAGATAGCAGAGTCAGGGGATATGGGGAGAAGGCAGGAACGGGGTACTGATTGTGGATGATCAGCCATGATCACATTGAATAGTGGTGCTGGCTCGAAGGGCTGAATGGCCTACTCCTGCACCTATTGTCTGTTGTCTATTGTAAAATGCGATCAGATAAGTCAACTCATGTCACCAGATAAACTCCTTGAAAGACAATTCAAATATTTGAGCATCGGAGACCAGGTAAAGCTTAGTTTGAGGATGTGATTCATAAAATCATGGAGTGATACAGCACGGAAACAGCTTGCCAATGCCGATGAAAATGCCCCGTGTACGCTAGTCCCTCTTTAGTTTAGTTTCGTTTAGAGATACAATACGGAAACAGGCCCTCTGGCCCACCGTGTCCGCACCATCCAGTGATCCCCGCACAGACATATGGAGTAACTCAATGGGCCAGGCAGCATCTCCAGAGAACATGGATAGGTGACGTTTTGGGTTGTGACCCTTCTTCGGGCTGATTGTAGTAGGGGGGAGAAAGCTGGGAGAGAGGTGGGGGAAGGATGAAGCCTGGCAAGTGATAGGTGGATACAGGTGAGGGAGAGAGGGTTATTGGCTGATGGGTGGACGATGGCCAGAGATGGAAAGAAGATAAAAGGCTGTGAGATATGGAGAGAAGAGGCATGAAATGTGAAGCTGGAAGAAAGGATATATATATGTGGAAAGGGACGGAGGTTAGGGGAAAGGATTGTTGTGGGTTAGTTACTTAAAACTAGAAAATTCAATGTTCCCACCATTGGGTTGCAATCTGCCCGAGCGGACTATCAGATATTACTGCATCTGTACTTCCTTGTGTCTTCCTGTTTCTCAACCTATCTTGAAGTGAGTTGCTAGCATTGTGTTGTCACACTGCTACACTGGTGATGGAGAGGCTTGTTCTGGGTGATATTTGTGGGGTTGGGTTTGCTGTAGGTGGAACTGCAACCACCCCCAGAGACCCTGGTTCGATTCTGACTTCCGGCGCTATCAGTGTGGAGATTGCACGTTCTCCCTGTGACCGTGTGGGTCTCCTCTGGGTGCTCCGGTTTCCTCCCACATCCCAAAGACGTGTGGCTCTGTATGTTAATTGGCCCTCTTGTCGAATTGCACTCAATGTGTAGGGAGTGCATGCAAAAGTGGTGTAATGTGGGACTAGTGTGAACGGGTGATCGATGGTCAGCGTGGACTCGGTGGGCCGAACGGTCTGTTTCCATGCTGTATCTCTAACCAGCATGTGATTCCATGCCAAATTCTAACTGACAATGGTGCTGTGAAGAACCTTGAGACTTTTCCATCACCTTTAAGGCACTGTTGAAATGCAAGTTATTGTTGCATTATTGCAAATAATTGCTCAAAAAACCTTTAGTCAGAGGGTGATGAATCTGGGGAATTCAATAGAGAATAGACAATAGGTGCAATAGTAGGCCATTCGGCCCCGGAGTGGACTTGATGGGCCGAATGGCCTAATTCTACACCTATCATCTATGACCTTTTTACACGGCAATTTAATTGGTAATAAAGTTAAACGTTCACATTCTGGAGAGCCAGCTTTCAGTTCTAATCTATGTACTGCTGTCTTTTGGGTGAATGTCAGGATGTACAGAAGTGTCTGCAAACATTGGTGCCTTTTTGAGGTAGTGACTCCGATAAATAAAAAGTTTGGAGCTTAGTTCCAGAGGTCACCCCTCACCCTGCCACTATGTCCTACAGTGGTATAGGACAGGCAGCACACCCTCCCCATTGACGAACAAGGAGCCTCTGTGTGGAGATACAGATAAGGCACTGCTGAAATGCAAGTTGTTGTTACATTATTGCAAATAATTGCTCAAAAAACCTTTAGTCAGAGGGTGATGAATCTGGGGAATTCAATAGAGATTAGACAATAGGTGCATGAGTAGGCCATTCGGCCCTTTGCGCCAGCACCGCCATTCAATGTGATCATGGCTGATCATCCCCAATCAGTACCCCGTTCCTGCCTTCTCCCCAGATCCCCTGACTCCGCTATCTTTAAGAGCCCTATCTATCTGTCTCTTGAAAGTATCCAGAGAATGTCTGTGGATATTTTTAAGGCAGAGATAGATGGACTTAATTAGTACAGGTGTCAGAGGTTCTGGGGAGAGGCCGAAAAATTGGGTTAGGAGGGAGAGATGGATCAGCCATGATTGAATGGCGGAGTAGACATGAAGGGCCGATTGGCTTAATTCGACACCTATCACCTATGACCTTATGACAAAAATTCAGCCATCTTCATTTATGTTGGATTACTTTCATCATTATTCAATGTGCAGCGTTTTACACGGCAATCCAATAGGTAATAAAGTTAAAAGTTCACATTCTGGAGAGCCAGCTTTGAGTTCTAGTCTACATACTGCTGTCTTTTGGGTGAATGTCAGGATGTACAGAAGTGTCTGCAAACATTGGTGCCTTTTTGAGGCAGCTACTCTGATAAATAAAAAGTTTGGAGCTGAGTTCCAGAGGTCACCCCTCACCCTGCCACTATGTCCTACAGTGGTATAGGACAGGCAGCACACCCTCCCCACTGACGATCAAGGAGCCTCTGTGTGGAGATAGATGATCAGATCAATCCAGGTCATGTTCATAAGTTATAAGAGCTGAATTAGGACATTCGGCCCATCAAGTCCACTCCGCCATTCATTCAATCATGGCTGATCTAACTTTCCCTCTCGACCCTATTCTCCTGCCTTCTCCCCATAACCCCTGACACCGATACTAATCAAGAATCTATCAATCTCCACCTTAAAAATATCCATTGACTTTGCCTCCACATCCCTCTGTCGCAATGATTTCCACTTGATTCACCACCTTCTGACTAAGGAAATTCAATCTCATCTCCTTTCTCAAAGTATGTCCTTTTATTCTGAGGTTAGTGCACAGATTCATCACCCTCTCTCTCGAGGGTGTCTTGGGTGACTTTCCCAGGCTAACTGAGCCACACCAAGGGCCAGCGTAGACATCCAGCGAAAGGTCAGTCTGTGGCAGGGTGTGGTGGAGATGCCCCTCTAAATAAGGGAAGGTATTCCACGCCAGTGGTCCACATGAGTGGCGAGGTGTGGGGTAAATTTGTGTAATTTGTGTAAACAGTATTGAATGTATGTTTCGCCTCCGAGAACGTCGGATGGAGTTTTGTTAGGATCATGTATTGTATATATTTATTCCTCGAATAAAGTATATTTTGAAATTCAAACAAGAAACGGAGTCAGAGAGTTGTTGGTTCAACTCCCACTCCTGAAGCCCGAGGACTGAGGGAGTGCGGTACTGAGGGAGCTCGCCACGGCTGGAGGTGAAGTCACTTTGCCGAGGCATTTAGCTGATCTGCTGTCTGCTCTGTGGCTAAACATAATTCAAGGCGCTAAGTAAATAATTCTAAAGAACAGAGCATTTTATAATGGTTCGCACCAGAATAGTGGAGGATCTCCTTGTTCTGGGGCAAGAGGTATCCCATCAACCAAGGACACCAAAGTAATCTGTAGGATAGTTGTTGTTTTTTAAAGGGAGCTTGTTGTGTAGTAAAATTAGATGCACACAAGACTGCAAGGGCGGAAATGTCGAAATAAGGAACTGCAAATGCTGGTTTATACCAAAGATAGGCACAAAGTGCTGGAGCATCTCAGGGGGTCAAGCAGCTTCTCTGGAGGATGGGTACCATTTCGGGATGGGACCCTTCAGAGTGGTTCTGACCTCCGAACTACCCCATTCGAGACCTTGGAACTATCTTTAATCGGATTTTACTAGACTGTATCTTGCACTGAACATTATTCCCTTTATTCCGTACCGGTACCCTGTGGATGGCTTGATTGTAATCGTGTACAGTGTTTTCACTGACTGGATCGCGTAGAGCAGAAAAGCTTTTCACTCCACCTCAGTACACGTGACTATAATAGGTTAAACTAAAGAGGTTGCCACAGATTCCTTGAATGCAAACATGACAAGTCATCGTGGTGCTTCCTCATTTCAGAAGCGGTTGGGTTTCACAAGCTTCTTCTATGTGTGACCTGTGGTCTAGGTTCAACATTTCCCACGCTGTTTCTAGCAGGAGTCCTGTGTGAGTTTACCACGCTAACCGAGCCACACCAAAGCCCAGTGTTGGGTTCTACAGTGCAAGCTCAGTGGGTGAGTTAGAGAGATGTTGGTTCAGTTCCCACTCCAGAACGCCGAGCACAGAGGGAGAGCTGTACTGAGGGAGCTCCGCATTGGAAACATAGAAGCATAGAAAATAGGCGCTGGAGTAGGCCATTCGGCCCTTCGAACCAGCACCGCAATATGATCTTGACTGATCAACCTAAATCAGTATCCAGTTCCTGCTTTCTCCCCATATCCCTTGATTCTGTTTTATCCTAAGCGCTGTGTCTAAAGTTGCTGGAGGTGCTGTCACTGTGATGAGGCATTTAACTGGCCTGCTGCTCTGCTGTCTGCTCTCTCCAGCCTGCTCTCTCTCTTCAGTGTGGCACGGTGCTGCAGCGGTTAGCTGCTGCCTCACAGCGCCAGAGACCCGGGTTCGATCCTGACTACGGGTGCTGTCTGCGTGGAGTTTGAACGTTCTCAATGTGACCTCGTGGGTTTCCTCCAGCTGCTCCGGCTTCCTCCCACATCCCTAATAC
Source organism: Okamejei kenojei (assembly GCA_035221665.1). Lineage (NCBI taxonomy): Eukaryota > Metazoa > Chordata > Chondrichthyes > Rajiformes > Rajidae > Okamejei > Okamejei kenojei. Next base: position 5,214,670 of record CM069154.1, read on the forward strand.
ATGCGAGTTTGTAGGTTAAATACCTCTGCAAGATTGTCGCAAATGTGCAGGGAATGGATGAGAAAGTGGGATAACAGAACTAGTGTGTACAGGTAGACAAAAATGCTGGAGAAACTCAGGGTTTTTATCTACCTTCGCTTTTCCAGCATCTGCAGTTCCTTCTTAAACACAGTGTGTACAGGTGATCAATGGTCAGCGTGGACTCGGTGGGCCAATGGGCCTGTTTCCATGCAGTATCTCTAAACCAAACTAATTCTACTCTTATCACTTATGGTCTTATGACAAAAATTCAGCCATCTTTTATTACATTGGATTATTTTAATCATTATTCAATATGCAGGGTTTTACACAGCAATTCAATTGGTAGTAAAGTTAAAAGTTCACATTCTGGAGAGCTAGCTTTGAGTTCTAATCTATGTACTGCTGTCTTTTGGGCGAATGTCAGGATGTACAGACGTGTCTGCAAACATAGGTACAGAAGTTAACCATTTGCTCCATCGAGTCTACTTCGCTATTCTTCTAACGTGTGTCCACAGTTCAATACTTGTAATCATTTAACCGTTTTTATATCCCCATTGCTCAATGGTTCAATGGTACTTTAGCGGCACCCGATCCACCGGCTGCTGCAGGGCCTCCAGCAGCCCACTCGCACTCCGCCCACACCTCGACCCACCAACGCACCCTTTTCCCCTCGTCTCCCATGGCTGTCTCCATGCGAGGTGAGGCCCCACCCAACCAGCTCACCGACGCTGATCCTCTCCTCCCTCCACCACTGCTGACCCCATCTCCAAGGTCTAGGTTGTTTTTTTCCTTGAATAACAATTAAAACACAGTTTATAATCACTTCCATCAAATTTTACCCAAGGAAATGACCCAGGGCGGCACAGTGGCGCAGCGGTAGAGTTGCTGCCTTACAGCGCCAGAGACCCGGGTTTGATCATGACTACGGGTGCTGTCTGTACGGAGTTTGTATGTTCGGCCTGTGACAGCGTGGGTTTTATCCGGGTGCTCCGGTTTCCTCCCACAATCTAAAGACGTGTAGTTTTGTAGGTTAACTGGCCTCTGTATAATCGTAAATTGTCCCTCGTGTGTATGACAGTGCGAGTGTACGGGGTGATCATTGGTCGGCGCGGACTTGGTTGGCTGTAGGGCCTACAGTGCCCTCCATAATGTTTGGGACAAAGACCCATCATTTATTTTATTTTCCTCTGTACTCCACTTTTTGAGATTTGTAATAGAAAAAATCACATGTGATTAAAGTGCACATTGTCAAATTTTAATAAAGGCCATTTTTACACATTTTGGTTGCACCATGTAGAAATTACAGCAGTGTTTATTCATAGTCCCCCCATTTCAGGGCACCATAATGTTTGGGACACAGCAATGTCATGTAAATGAAAGTAGTCATGTTTACAATTTTGTTGAAAATCCTTTACATGCAATGACTGCTTGAAGTCTGCGATTCATGGACATCACCAGTTACTGGGTGTCTTCTCTGGTGATGCTCTGCCTGGCCTGTATTGCAGCCATCTTTAGTTTATGCTTGTTTTGGGGCGAGTCACCTTCAGTTTTCTCTTCAGCATATAAAAGGCATGCTCAATTGGGTTCAGAATGACTTGGCCACTCAAGAATTGACCATTTTTTCACTTTGAAAAATCCTTTGTTGCTTTTGCAATATGTTTGGAATCATTGTCTTACTGTAGAATGAAGTGCCGGCCTATGGGTTTTGAGGCATTTGTTTGAACTTGAGCAGATAGAATGTGTCTATACACTTCAGAATTCATTATGCTACCACCATCAGCAGTTGTATCATCAATGAAGATAAGCGAGCCAGTACCTTCAGCAGCCATACATGCCCAGGCCATAACACCCCCACCACCGTGTTTCACAGATGAGGTGGTATGATTTGGATCTTGGGCAGTTCCTTCTCTTCTCCATACTTTCCTCTTGCTATTAATCTGATATGTTAATCTTCGTCTCATCTGTCCACAAGATCGTTTTTCCAGAACTGTGGTTGCTCTTTTAAGTACTTTGTGGCAAACTGTAAACTGGCCATCCTATTTTTGCGACTAACCAGTGGTTTGCATCTTGCAGTGTAGCCTCTGTATTTCTGTTCATGAAGTCTTCTTCGGACAGTCGTCATTGACAAATCCACACCTGACTCCTGAAGAATGTGTCTGATCTGTCGGACAGGGTGTTTGGGGGATTTTCTTTATTATAGAGAGAATTCTTCTGTCATCTGTAGAGAATTCCTCTGTCATCTGTAGAGAGGTCGTCCTTGGTCTTCCAGTCCCTTTACGATTAGTAAGCTCACAAGTGCTCTCTTTCTTCTTAATGATGTTCCAAACAGTTGATTTCGGTAAGCCTAATGTTTGGCTGGTTTCTAACAGTTTTTTTCTTGTTTCTCCGTCTCATAATAGCTTCTTTGACTTTCATTGGCACAACTTTGATCCTCGTGTTGATAAACAGCAATAAAAGTTTCCAAAGGTGATGGAAAGGCTGCAGGAAAGACTAGGTGCTGAGAGCTTTCTTATACCTGCATTAAGGAGGCAATTAAACACACCTGAGCAATTACAAACACCTGTAAAGCCATGAGTCCAAAACATTATGGTGCCCTGAAATGGGGGGACTATGTAAAAACACAGCTGTAATTTCTACATGGTGAAACCAAAATGTATAAAAATACCCTTTAATATAATCTGACAATGTGCACTTTAACCACCTGTGATTTTTTATCTTACCAATCTCAAATTGTGGAATACAGATGCAAATAAATAAATGAAGCGTCTTTGTCCCAAACATTATGGAGAGCACTGTTTGTCCACACTTTATCTTCATAATTCTAAAGTAAATTCCCATCACTCCCAATTGAATTTAATGTGAACACCAAAGTGAAGAGATTGCAAGCTTTTACCTTTTAAAGTTGTCACACAGCAGGTGGAAACTGGGAAGAGAAGCAGAACTCGAAAAAGTACCCAGCGTAACACACTCCAAACACGGCGAACATTCAACACGATGACCCTGGAAATCCAAGGAAATATTATTACAGAGTTATCGAAGATTAACACTGGGAATTTTGTTTCATCATATTGCACACGGAATCATTCAGTGTGATCCAAGGTTGTGGCGTAGACATTGGTGAGATGTTTATATCGCAACATGCACCCATTCCTTGGAGGTGTTCCATGACTACATACATTAACAACTTAGATTAGATTAACAACAAGAAGGCAGCAACTGACAGTCAACACACCAACCTGGAGGAGTATTCTGCGTCTGCGTCTGCTTACATGGAAAAGTGTGTCACCAAGACCATCACTATACAGGCCAACCAGAAACCCTGGATGACCCCTGAGGTACGTGGAATGCTGAGAGCACGAAATGCCGCGTTTAAATCCGGTGACTTGTTGGCACTCAGATCCGCAAGAGCCAACCTGAACCGAGTCATCAGGCTGGCAAAGCGTGCCCATGGTCAGAAAATCCAGAGCTTCTTTCATGACCCAATGAACGCCAGGCGCATGTGGCAGGGAATCAAAACAATCACGGACTATAAGACTGCTCCACCACCCTGTGAAGACAACATTAACTTCCTCAATGAACATAATATATATTTTGGACGGTTCGAGGCATTCAACAACACTCCTGCGAGAAAAGGTATTCCTCACTGTGATGAACAGGCACTCACTCTTGATACAGTGGATGTCCGGAGGACCCTAAAAGGAGTGAACACACGGAAGGCAGCATGCCCTGATAACATACCACGTCGGGTGCTCAGAGAATGTGCTGATCAGCTGGCACATGTCCTTACTGACATCTTCAACACCTCGCTGAACCAGGCTGTCGTCCCATCATGTTTCAAGACTGCCACCATCATACCAGTGCCAAAACAATCCGCAGTAACATGTCTCAACGATTACCGCCTGTAGCACTCACTCACATAATGATGAAGTGCTTCGAGAGGCTGGTCAGGGACCATATTACCTCCAGACTTCCCTCCACACTTGACCAATACCAGTTTGCTTACAGGCCAAACTGCTCCACAGAGGACGGCATATCCTCCGTACTCCATCTGAGCCTGGAACATCTAGAGGAGAAGAACACACATGTGCGAATGCTGTTCGTGGACTTTAGTTCAGCATTCAATACAATTATCCCTCAGCACCTGGTAAGCAAACTGGGTCCATTGGGCCTCAGCACCCCCTTGTGTAACTGGCTACTGGACTTCCTCACTGACAGACCCCAGTCAGTGAGGGTTGGAAACACTTCTAACATCATCTCACTGAGCACCGGCTCCCCTCAGGGCTGTGTCCTGAGTCCACTGCTGTTTACCCTGATGACCCACGACTGTTGTGCCAGGTTTAGTACAAACCACATCATGAAGTACGCAGATGACACAACAGTGGTGGGCCTTATCCGGGACGACAATGAACTGGCTTACAGGGAGGAGGTGAAACAACTGGTGGACTGGTGCAATATGAACAATTTGATCCTGAATGTTGAAAAAACAAAGGAGGTCAACTTCAGGAAAACCGGTCACATACCACTTCACATTAATGACAGCGATGTGGAGTTGGTCTGTAGCACTAAGTTCCTGGGGGTGCAGATCACTAACAGTCTGAACTGGTCAGAAAACATCGCATCATTAGTTAAGAGAGCACAGCAGCGTTTGCACTTTCTGCGCCGGATGAGAAGAGCTCACCTCCCCCATCCCGTCCTCACTACCTTCGACAGGGGCACCATAGCGAGCATTCTGACCAGCTGCATCTCTGTCTGGTTTGGGGCCTGTAAAGCCTCCGACTGGATGTCCATGCAGAGAGTGATGAGGACGGCTGAAAAAGTTATCGGGACTTCTCTCCCCTCAATCGGGGACATTGCGAGTAAACGTTGCTTGTCTAAGGCCAGCAGTATTATAAAGGAGCCCACACATCTCCATCATGTTCACTCTGCTGCCCTCGGGCAAATGATATTGTAGCATAAGGAGCAGAACGGCCAGGTTTTGCAACAGCTTCTTCCCCCGAGCCATCAGACTCTTGAATGCCATGTGATAGGCTGCCACCATTATCTATTTTATCTTTTTATCCATTTTATTCATTTTATCCTTCTGTTATTTTTGTGTTGCACAGGGAGCCAGATGCATCAAAATTCTGTCTAGAATTGCATTTACTGATGTATTTCTGAATTACAATAAAGTTTTGATTGATTGATTGATTGATGTTCATGTTGCTGGTCAGACACGAAAACATGTCCTTTGACCCAATTTCCCCACGCCGACCAAGATGCCCTTATCTACACTAGTCCCATCTGCCAGCCTTAGATGTTAATGTTGGAAGTATGATTAACGAGTTTACAGATTACACCAAAATTGTATCATTTTGGATAGTACGATAATCATAGACCACAGAGGGATGAGAAGCAACTGGTATGTTGGGCAGAGCAATGCCAGCAGGTATTGAACCGTGATAAGTGTGAAGTTATTTGTTTTTGGCATCAAATAAGGGTAGACATTCACAATGGTAGGGCCACTGGGTATACTAAGGACAGAGGGACTTTAGTCAGGGCCAAGGAGTATTTATCAATGGACTGGAATGTGATCAGCCAGGCTTACTCGAAGTACTGGGACTGATTTTACCGACAACAGGATACGTTCCCCCTCTACTCAAACTGTCACAACTGAGAAAGGTTGCAGATGGTCACAATCTGCACCCCCCCCCCTAAAGAGAACATTAAATGTTTAAAATGATGTTCTGTGCCACTTTAGTGATGTGTGGGAGATGCTGCAGTTGGGAGCGCTCTAGCTCTGTGTGGGGAGATTCTTGGTTCGAATCCCAATCCAGAGATTTGAGCAAGGATCCTTCCTAGGCCACCTTAGATGGACCAAGCCCCTTGATCTAGACATGAGGCTCGCCCATTGAGATGTCAGCGCAGCGGTAGAGTTGCTGCCTCACAGCGCAGGAGTCCTGGGTTCGATCCTGACTACCGGTGCTGTCAGAGCAGAGTTTGTACGTTATACCTGTGATCACAAGAGTTTACTCCGGATCCTCCAGTTTCCTCCCACATTCCAAAGACGTGCGGGTTTGTAATAAATTGTCCCTAGTGTGTAGAACAGAACTGGTGTATGGGGTGATCGCTGCTCAGAGCGGTCTCGTTGGGCCAAAGGGTCACGCTGTATCTTTAAACTGAGCTGAACTGAACTGAACTAATTTGTTCTCAGATGAGGCTGAGTTGGCTCTTTGAATTACTAACCTGTTTGGAAAAGTTGAAACGAGAGACTCAGTGGAACTTGCTGCCTCGGTGGTGATGATCATATCTGGGCGGCTTGTTTGAGTCCCTTGTGGAGATAAAGTGAATGATGTTTTTTAACATTAAATGTCTGAAAGCACGTTCTATGCCACTTTCGTGAGGTGTGGGAGATGCCTCGGTTGGGAGCGTTCTTGCTCTGTATGTGGAGATTCCTGGGTTCAAATCCCAATCCAGAGATTTGAGCAAAGATCCTTCTGAGGCCACCATAGATGGACCAAGCCTCTTGATCTAGACAGGAGGCTCGCCCATTAAGATGCCACCGGATGGTCGCAAGCATTCAGAGACTTTTTTCATGCCCTTCAGAGTCCCACAGGCTGTGTTATCTTCCTGCTGCTAGAGTTAGGCCCATGTCTTCTACGTTGGTGATGAACTTGGGAGCGGGAGGATCCATGGACTATTTTCATTACGCGGACTGAATTGGAAATAATGCAATTTGGTTGGAGGTATCTACCTGAAACATTAATTCTCGTGCTCTCTCCACAGATGCTGCCCGGCCTGTTGAGTATCTCATCTTGTACAGTTTGTGTGGCTCAGTGTAAAGTCTATATCACTCATCTCATGAGGATTCTTAGTTCATAAGTTCATAAGTGATAGGGGCAGAATGAGGCCATTTGGCCCATTGAGTCTACATCGCCATTCAATCATGGGTGATCTATCTCTCCCTCTCAACCCCATCCTCCTGCTTTCTCCCCATATCGCTTGACACCCGTACTAATGGAGAACCTGTCAATCTCCACCTTAAAAATACCCAGTGACTTGGCCCTCATTGGAAACACGGTAAAAACTTTTCCCTGTAGGTCGGTACAGACGACAACAATAAACTGAGCTCATGAATCACCAAAGTTTGTGAGACACAAGGAATTGCAGGTGCTGGAATCTTGAGCAAAACACAAAGTGCTGGAGTAACTCAGCAGGTCAGGCAGCATCTGTGGAAGGAATGAATAGACGATGTATTGGCTTGGGACCCTTCTTCAGATGTTGTGTGCGTGGTGGGTGTGACAGTGACGGGCAGGGGGAGAGGGTGAGGGGGCGGTTCCCACCCCCCCCGCCCCCCCTTCCCCAGTGAGGGGGAACCAGAGGTTCTGGTCCCGGAGAGATCATCTTTGGGGAAACGAGCCACCAGCAGCAGAACCGCCGGTCCCCATTGATGACCACCCCCCCCCCCACCCCCACGGACCCCCGGGGATGTGGCACCGAGTCACCGTCAGGACCAAGGCCGGAATTCCCAGGCTGGAATTTTCACATCTGGGAGAGTGAGGAGAGATCGTCAACGTACCTTCAGAAACCTTCAATGAGATGGATGTCCTTTCATCGAAGTTCAATGGTATGTCTATCTCACACCAGTAGCGTCCTTCATCACTCTTCTCCAGGTTGTCGATGGTTACTGAAACTATCCGTTGTGTTTTGTTATCAGTCATCGATGTTCTCCCTCGTCGTGGGTCATCAGTATAAACCACGGTCTTAGATAACAGGTAATAATCACCTTTAAGCCATCGCTTCCTGTTGTCACTGTATTCCCGACCATACTGACATTCCAGAGTGACCGACTGCCCCAACTCTCCCCTCACCTCCTTGGGTCCAGTTATTCCCCTTGACCCTGTTGGCACATTAATGATGAAAGATCACTCACACTGCAGCAACACAAGCTGAGTTTTAACAAAAAACATGTCATTTGTGCTGTCCAGACAGGTTCATGGTTTCGCATAGATCATGTGTAGCAAGGAACTGCAGGTGCTGGTTTACACCAAAGGAAGACACAAAGTGCTGGAGTAACTCAGCGGGACAGGCAGCATCTCTCGAGAAAAAAGATGGGTGTCCTTTTTGGGTCGGGACCCTTCTTGATCTCCCGGTTGCCAACCCTGTCAACGTCCCTTCCCATTCCCACACTGACCTTTCTGTCCTGGGCCTCCTCCATTGCCATTAATGGAGAACCAGTCAATCTCCACCTTAAAAATACCCAGTGACTTGGCCCTCATTGGAAACACGGTAAAAGCTTTTCCCTGTGCGTCGGTACAGACGACAACAATAAACTGAGCTCATGAATCACCAAAGTTTGTGAGACACAAGGAATTGCAGGTGCTGGAATCTTGAGCAAAACACAAAGTGCTGGAGTAACTCAGCAGGTCAGGCAGCATCTGTGGAAGGAATGAATAGACGATGTATTGGCTTGGGACCCTTCTTCAGATGTTGTGTGAGTGGTGGGTGAGACGGTGACGAGCAGGAGGAGAGTGTGAGGGGGCGTTCTACCCCCCCGCCCCCCCTTCCCCAGTAGGGGGGCACCAGAGGCTCTGGTCCCGGAGAGATCATCTTTGGGGAAATGAACCACCAGCAGCAGAACCGCCGGTCCCCATTGATGACCACCCCCCAACAGACCCCCGGGGATGTGGCACCGAGTCACCGTCAGGACCGAGGCCAGGAATTCCCAGGCTGGAATTTTCACATCTGGGAGAGTGAGGAGAGATCGTCAACGTACCTTCTGATACCTTCAATGAGATGGATGTCCTTTCATCGGAGTTCAATGATATGTCTATCTCACACCAGTAGCATCCTTCATCACTCTTCTCCAGGTTGTCGATACTGAAACTATCCGTTGTGTTTTGTTATCAGTCATCGATGTTCTCCCTCGTCGTGGGTCATCAGTATAAACCACTGTCTTAGATAACGGGTAATAATCACCTTTAAGCCATCGCTTCCTGTTGTCACTGTATTCCCGACCATACTGACATTCCAGAGTGACCGACTGCTCCAACTCTCCCCTCACCTCCTTGGGTCCAGTTATTCCCCTTGACCCTGTTGGCACATGAATGATGAAAGATCACTCACACTGCAGCAACACAAGCTGAGTTTTAACAAAAAACATGTCATTTGTGCTGTCCAGACAGGTTCATGGTTTCGCATAGATCATGTGTAGCAAGGAACTGCAGGTGCTGGTTTACACCAAAGGAAGACACAAAGTGCTGGAGTAACTCAGCGGGACAGGCAGCATCTCTCGAGAAAAAGGATGGGTGTCCTTTTTGGGTCGGGACCCTTCTTGATCTCCCAGTTGCCAACCCTGTCAACGTCCCTTCCCATTCCCACACTGACCTTTCTGTCCTGGGCCTCCTCCATTGCTAGAATAAGGCCACATGCAAATTGGAGGAACCGCACCTCATATTACGCTTAAGTAGTTTACAACCCAACGGTTTGAACGTTGAATTCTCTAATTTTAAGTATCTTCTACTAACCTGCTCCCTCCCCTCCCCCCTTGACCCTTTTCTCCACCCTGGTGGGTGAGGGGCCGGTTTCCCCCCACCTGCCCCAGTGAGGGGGCGGCAGAGGTTCTGATCCCGGAGCGATCGTCTTTGGGGAAATGAGCCTCTGCAGCAGAACCGCCGGTAGCTGGGACCTCCCGTGGGGCTGGTGTCTGACAGTCCCCCCCCCCCTACCCCCATACTGCTCCTGGGACAGTGGGCTGTTGGTGTGTGGCCCCATAGGCGGGACCCCAGTAAATGAGGTATCCACCCCCCCCCCCTCACCCCGATCCCCGGGGATGTGGCACCGAGTCACCGTCAGGACAGAGGCCGGAATTCCCAGGCTGGAATGTTCACATCAGGGAGAGTGAGGAGAGATCGTCAACGTACCTTCTGAAACCTTCAATGAGATGGAGGTCGATTCAATAGATGAGTCTCTTCCCGTTTCTATCTGACACCAGTAGCGTCCTTCATCACTCTTCTCCAGCTTCTCGATGGTTACTGAAACTATCCGTTGTATTTTGTTATCAGTCATCGATGTTCTCCCTTGTTGTGGGTGATCAGTAGAAACCACGGTCTCTGGTGACCGGTTATCATAACCTTTAAGCCATCGCTTCCTGTTGTCACTGTATTCCTGACCATACTGACATTCCACAGTGACCGACTGCCCCAACTCTCCCCTCACCTCCTTGGGTTCAGTTTCTCCCCTTGACCCTGTTGGCACATGAATGATGAACGATCACTCACACTGCAGCAACACAAGCTGAGGTTTAACAATAAAAAACATGTCATTTGTGCTGGGTACACAAAAGGCTGGAGAAACTCAGCGGGTTCAGCAGCATCTAAGGAGCGAAGGAGATGGGCAACATTTCGGGCCGAAAGCCTGTGCTGTTCAGACAGGTTCATGGTTTCGCATAGATCATGTGTAGCAAGGAACTGCAGGTGCTGGTTTACACCAAAGATAGACACAAAGAGCTGGAGTAACTCAGCGGGACAGGCAGCATCTCTGGAGAAACTGACGGGTGATGTTCCCTCACCCATTCCTTCTCTCCAGAGATGCTGCCCGGCCCGCTGAATTACTCCAGCATTTTGTGTCTCTCTTCTTTTGCATAGATCCTGTTGCACTTTAATGCTTTTCCCACTGGTGTTAATTCCCATTTCACCGGGATTGTTCCCCAAGTTCCAGTGAAAGCAGAACTGCTCCTGAATCTACCTGGCGCCCAGATCCTCCTTCCCTGTGGGCGTGGCTTGACCCGAGTGGTAGTCATGTGACACGCCAACATGTCAAGCCAACGTGTCTCTCACTCTGACCCACCCTGTGTTCAATCTCACTACAACCCACTTCCCCATTGAACTAGTAGAAACAAGGAACTGCAGATGCTGGTTAATGCACAAGAGGACACAAAGTGCTGGAGTAACTCAACGGGTCAGGAACTATCTCTGGAGAAAGTGGAACTCTCTGGGTGAACAGGTTTTTCCTCATCTGAGTCCTAAATGGCCTACCCCTTATTCAGGTCTCAACCCTAAACGTCACCTATCCATGTTCTCCAGAGATGCTGTCTGACCTGCTGATTTACTCCAGCACTTTGTGCTTTACTAAAGCTGATTAGCCAGCTGCCTGTGATGGCTCAGCGGGTCAGGCAACATCGCTGGAGAACATGTTACGGGAGAGACATGGTGGCACAGGGGTAGAGTTGCTGCCTTACAGCGCCAGAGACCCATGTTTGATCCTGACCTCGGGTGCTGTCTGTACGGAGTTTGTACGTTCTCCCTATGACAGCGTGGGCTTTCTCCGGGTGCTCCAGTTTCCTCCCACACTCCAAAGATGTGCAGGTTTGTAGGTTAATTGGCTTTTGTTAAAATTGTAATTTGTTCCTTGTGTGTAGGATAGGGTTAGTGTGTCAGGTGATCGCTGGACGGCATGGTTTTGATGGGCCAAAGGGCCTGTTTCCGTGCTGTATCTCTAAAGTCACTAAAGGAAAGTCACCAAGAGATGCAGCTTGACCTGCAGTGTTACTCCAGCACTTTGTGTTTTAATAAAGCTGAATAGCCAGTTACCTGTGGTGACTCAGCAGGTCAGGCAGCATCTGTGGGGAACATGGATAGGTGACGTTTCAAGTCAAGTCCATGAGATACTGCCTGACCTACTGAGTTACGCCAGCACTTTGTGCCCCATTGAACTAAACTTCCCGGCCTGTGGTGGAAGCTGGATCTGCCACTGATGTTTCAAACTCCACGTCCACCTGGAATATTCATGAGGTGTCTTTTTCACACAAAGGGTGGTGGGTGTATGGAACAAACTGCCAGAGGAGGTAGTTGAGGCAGGGACTATCCCATCATTTAAGAAACAGTTAGACAGGTACATGGATAGGACAGGTTTGAAGCGACATGGACCAAACGTGGACAGATGGGACTAGTGTTGCTGAGACATGTTGGACGTTGTGGGCAAGTTGGGCCAAAGGGCCTGTTTCTACACTGTATCACTCGATGATTCTAACACATGTGAAACTCTGCAGATTCAGGAGCTGGGGTGGAGACACATCATCAGATCAGTCCAGGTCCGCTCACAAGCCACAAGACAAATGCTTTGAAGGAGAACTCACAGCCTGGGGAAAGCACAGTGTGAAGAACAGCTTGAGCAGCAGAGTCTGTTGTAAGGCAGCTGGTTTTTCTCAGAAGGGAGAGGTTACCACAACTTCTCCAAATGCTATATTGGACAGTCACCCTGCTGCTTCCTCATTTGTGACACCCGCCTGCTCCCAATGGCTGGCTTCCGCAGACCACAACTGCTGATGGAAGTCTCTACAGGAACTAACGAGTGTTGAGCAATTCATCATCAGCTCCCCACACAGTACAGAGAGGTCTGTGGTTACAAATAATTCAAGGCGCTGGTAGCTAATTGTAATGAACAGAGCATTTTGTAAAACAACGATTTACTGATGTGAGACCAACAGCGACAAGAGCCAACAGAGTCTTTTTTTAAACCTTTTCAAGTTTTTTGTCCATCTCCTTTGTCATTTCATTGATCATTTCTGTGAATTCATTCTTCAAATCTTCCGATAATTTCTTGATCTTGTTATTAATATTTAAATTTGTTTCCTGTTGGAATTCTTTCAATTGATTATTCATCTGGTTCATCTGGCTGTTCATCTGGCTGTTCATCTAGTTCATCTGGCTGTTCATCTGGTTTATTTCTTCCCTTAAACCAGCAATCTGTTGAGAAATAAAAGTTTTCAATTCCTCACCTTCCTATGGAGGAAGTATTGGAACAACAGACGGCTGGTATAAAGAACCTTGAAGAAGTAGCTGATACAAGTGCTTTGACTACAGCAAAGTTGCTTACAGAAAATGAACGTCTAACGAACTTGCTGACTAAAAATAACAGAGAAATGTACTGAGCTAGAAGGACGCCAGAGAAGACAAAATCTGAGAATTGCAGGGATTCTGAAGGACGAGAGAAAAATGAAGATCCTCGAGAATTTACTGCAAACTTACTGCAACGTGTTCTATCTCTGGAAGAAACGCCTTTATTAGCCCGTGCTCATAGAGTCAGCAGACGTCGGACCAGACCAAACGCCCCCCTCCAAGACAAATGATTATAAAGCTACAATATGACTTTGTCCTGGATGAGATTATGCGAAAAGCTTCGAGAAACAGAAACCTGGTATTTGAAGGACAAAGGATCAGTATCTACCGAGATTATCCACCAGAGGTTGCCAGGAAACGGAAAGCATTTAATGAAGCTAAAAGTCTCATGAGGGATGTGGAAAACCTGAGATATGGTTTTGAATTACCCAGCTACTTTAAGAGTTACTTTTAACGACGCGGAACATTTCTTTACCACCCCAACAGCAGCACTGGAATTCGCCCGGCAGTTCAAGACCTGAAAAATATCTACAAGTGAATATACTGACTCTCACTACTTTTAGAGATTTTACACGGATTCTCAACATCCTGCAAGATCTTACAAGATAACGTTGGACTGGACGGAATGGACAATGTCGAATGGAATCGAGAGAAAAAACTGGATCGGAAAAGCGTTATCTGGATATTAATAATTAGTCTCATCACATAACTAATATAAATAAATAACACAAATATTAAAATCACAACGCGGTATTATTATTAGTATTATTTTTACCAATTAAGATTGTTCACTACTACTAATCACTACTACTAATAATTAACAACTAATGTTTATTTAATGAATAGAGTTAAATATAGCGATGGATCTCATTTGGAGATCTTTCCTTATAACAGCAATTTTTACCTTGAATTTTAGTTTTTCTTTTTGTTTTACGGGATTTTTTATCCTTTTTTTTTTCTTATATAGCTTTTTCATTTTTCATGTTTAATATTACTTAGATTTTTAAATTAATTCTAGATATAGACACTTTTATATCTTTAATCAGTAGAATTTGATAAATGTCTCCTTTTTTTTCTGTTTTCCCCCCTTTTTTTGATGAATCCTACCCTTTTTCTTTTTTTCCCTTTTTCTTTTACCCTTTCCTTTTTTTTTTTCCCTTAATGTTATACCCCCGGTAAAATATTATTATGGAATAATAATTCTTTAAACCTAGGAGCTGGTCAAGTTAATAACATCAACGACGGTAGCCATGCTAGTATGGCTAGCACTAACTGCAACTACTCTAGATGTAGTTTTTTCTATCTTTAAGCACACCACTAACCTCTTAATCTATCCTTTACTTTTCTTTTATACAATCTATTGTGTTTTTCAGTTTGAATGGAGTTACACATTGGACCAATGGAGATATATTCGTGTGGGACATAAACAAAATTTAAAATTCATCTATTCGATGTTCGGGTGTAAGGTTGGGTCTGTCGGGCTGATCCTTAGACTCTATTGTAGACCTCCATAAACATAAAAATGCAAGACTTAAAAAGGAATACGGGGAATGAGGGATTAACGTTTTGTAGTTGGAATGTTAAAGGTATTAATGAACCGATAAAGAGAGGAAATGTATTGACACATTTAAAGGCAACTAAAGCTGATGTAATTCATATTCAAGAAACTCACTTAAAAAAAGACGCCGAATATAGGTTGAAAGCTAAATGGATAGATAAAATGTATCACTCTTCTTTCACGCATAAATCAAGAGGCGTAGCAATATTATTTCGTAAAGGTACTTTATTTAAGCATACATCAACTATAACTGATAAAGATGGCAGATACATTATAGTGATAGGAGAATTAAACACAGAAAAAATGATTTTTGTTAATATATATGGACCAAATTTTGATAGCCCATTGTTTTTTAAGAAAGTACTTAACAATATTCCGGAATTAACACAATATAATTTAATAATTGGAGGAGATTTTAATTGCACACTAGACCCTTACTTAGATAGATCTACAAAGCAAAGAAAAACTAAATCACACTCCAGTGACTTATTAAACGCATATATGCAAACGACTAACATTAAAGGTGTTTGGAGAACAGAAAACCCTACTGGACGAGAATACTCTTTTTACTCGCCAGTACATAAAACCTATTCAAGAATAGATTATTTTTTGGTGGACGCAAAACTTATTTCACTTACTTATGAATCCAAATATCATAACATTATAATTTCAGATCATGCGCCATTAACATTTAAGATTAAAATAAATGGTAAAACAGAAAAATCAGGACAGTGGAAATTTAACCCACAAATTTTAAAAAATAAAACTACTCAGGAATATATCACAACTCAAATTAAGATTTTTTTTTTAAACAAATGATCAACCAGAAATATCTTGCTCCTTATTATGGGGAAACATTCAAAGCATATCTCCGGGGAATCATGATCTCCTCACAAGCATTCCATAATAAAAAGATTCGGAAGGAACAACAAGATTTGGAAAGGGAGATTAAACAATTAGATATACAGAATGCAACAAAACCAGATATAATATTACACAATAAAATTGTAGCACTGAAATATAAATTAAATAAAATACATACAGATCAAGTTGTAAAACTTTATCAACATACCAAACAATTACAGTTCGAATTTGGAGATAAACCCCAAAAATTATTGGCTCGACAATTAAGGAAAATGGAAGCTGAAAAAATTATCCATAGGATTAAATCACATAATGACGAATTGTTAATACAACCCAAAGATATTAATGAAAGATTTATGCAATATTATAAAAACTTATACACTGCTAAAATAACAGTAAATAAAACAGAAATAGAAGCATTTAAAAAAAAAATGTAACCTGAAAGGATTGGATTTACAAAATAGAGAATTACTAAATGCTGATATCTCAACAAAAGAAATCCAAGAATCTATTAGATCATTAAAAAATGGTAAAACACTGGGACCAGATGGTATAGGTTCGGAATTTTATAAAATATTTCATGATCATATGGTTCCACGTTTGAAAATCATTATATGAACAGATATACACACAGCAGAAATTACCAGAAACGTTGAATGAATCTATTATAACACTTATACCTAAAATAAATAAAGACTTGGATGAACCAGGATCATTTAGAGCAATAGCTCTATTAAATACTGATCAAAAGATATTAACAAAAATACTAGCACAAAGGCTAAGTTCAGTTGTCAACGAATTAATCCATCCCGATCAAACAGGATTTATACCAAAAAGATATTCCTCATACAATCTAAGACGGTTATTCAATATTATATATTCGAAAAGAAGTAATAAAAAAAGACTTAGTAGTCATTTCGCTTGACGCAGAAAAAGCTTTTGATCAAGTGGAATGGCCTTACCTATTTTCGGTTATGGAAGCTTTCAAATTGGGAGAGAAGTTTGCTACTTGGATTAAATTGTTATATACAAATCCGACAGCTAGAATAACAACAAACCGAATGTTATCAACTAAATTCAGTTTATCTCGAGGTTGTAGACAAGGTTGCCCTTTATCACATTTATTGTTTGCACTCGCAATAGAACCTCTCGCCCAGAGGGTGAGATTACATCCGGAAATACATGGATATGATACTAGAGACACTAAAAATAAAATCTCCTTATATGCGGATGATGTATTACTTTATATCACTGAACCAGAAACAAGTATCCGAAATTTGTTAAAACTAATAACGGAATTCGGATCTTTCTCAGGATACAGTATTAATTGGAATAAAAGTGAACTCATGCCAATAACGGTGAATAACTTACATATATTACAACAATTCCCTTTTAAGATAACAAACAAAATATTAAATATCTTGGGATTTTCGTTACAAAAAGATTTGACTCTTTATTTAAATTTAACTTCCCCCCATTATTGAATAAATTAAATAAGAATATTTTATACTGGAAAAGCTTACCTATTTCAATGTTAGGTAAAATTAATGCAATAAAAAATGATCTTTCTCCCCACAATTACTATATCTATTTCAATTAATTCCGATATATCTCCATAAACATTTTTTCAAAAAAGTAGATTCTCTAATTACTAACTTTATCTGGGATTATAAGAGCTATAGAATAAATAAAAAACACTTATGTAAACCCAAAATAAATGGAGGATTAGCACTACCAAATTTTATGTTTTATTACTGGGCAGTCAATATTAAAAATATAAATTTTTGGCTAGAAGAAATAGATAATAAACCAAATTGGTTAAAATATGGAAAAAAGAAGATTGTTCTCCATTTGAAATTAGCTCTATAATATTTGCTAACACTAACTTAGCTAAGAAAATTTATAGTGAAAATCCGATAATAGAAAACGGAATCCGCATCTGGAAACAAATAAAGAAAACATTAAAACCAAAATCTATACCATTATGTCTTACCATCGCCAATAATGTTACGTTCATACCTTCAATGATGGATAAGGCTTTTTTACAATGGAAAAATAAAGGAATTACTAAGATGGGTGATCTTTATAAGGAAAACTCTTTCCTTTCATTTCAAGAGTTACAACAAACTTATGGACTACACAATAAAGAATATTTTAGATATTTACAAATCAGAAATTATGTTTCTGCAAATACACAAGAACATAGAAATAGAAAGACAGAAATTTTAGATGAATGCTTGAATAAACATCCAAATACGGAAAAAATGATATCATATATATACAATATTCTATTGGAAAGTGATGTTCCATCAACAGAAATATATAGACAGTCTTGGGAAAATGAATTAGGCCAAATTATAAGGCCAGAAATATGGGATGAAAGTTTACAACATATACATCATTGCTCGTTAAATGCTAAACATTCCCTTATACAGTTTAAAATACTACATAGATTACATTATTCCAAATCTAAATTACATAACATTTTTCCAAAAGTATCCTCTATATGTGATAAATGTCAAAACTCAGAAGCAAATTTGTCACATTCATTCACTAACTGTATAAAAATTGCAAAATACTGGAATGAAATATTTAAGATAATTTCGAATGTTGTCAATATAACTTGACTCCTGATCCAAAGTTAATAATACTTGGAATACTAGAAACAGACCAACTAATAACAATGAACCAAAGAATTTTTATCGACTATGGTTTAATAATTGGGAAAAAATTAATACTAAAATTTTGGAAAGGCCCACATCCCCAACAATCAAAATGTGGAACACAGAAATGTCGGAGACACTTCATCTGGAGAGATTGAGGCTTGTCCTAATGGACAGGTTAGATCTCTTCAGAAAGATTTGGTCTCCATATATTTAATATTTACAGGGTCATAATGGTTCGGCACGAGGGCTTGACTGAGACCTGAATATTTGAATGGATGAAGGAATATATATAATAAATCATGAATATATCTCCAAGGACGGATTAATGATTAATACTCCATTCTCCATCAAACTTTTCGCACTATTTTTCTCTATTTTTTCATACTTTATAAAAAATTAGAAAAATGTATAGAAACACATAATCTGAAATTTTTAATATCAATACGAATATAAATATTACTAATATCATGAAAGTATTATTAGTATCATGTATTTTCAATTATATAAAATATATAATTTTAAATTTTAAAATCAATGATAATACAAATATTATTAAACAGTATGAAAATATAATAAATATCATGAAGGTGTTACTAGTATTATGTATTTTCAATTATATAAAATATGGTCTTACATTTAAAAATCAATGACAATACAAATATTATCAACAATACGAATATATCACTAATATTATGAATGTATTACTGGTACCCAGTATTTTCAATTATATAAAATATATAGTCTTAAAATTTTATAATCAATGATAATACAAATATTATTAACAGTACGAATATATCATTAATATCATGTTATTTTCATCATTGCAAAATAATGTACTTTGTTATTATTTTGTTTCTATAATAAAAATAATCAACAAAAAAAAAAAAGAGCCAACATAGTGACTGTTCCCCTGGATCTGGGCTGTTTCTGGTGGGTGAATTCTCCCTGTCCCCACCTCCATGTCTCGGCTGCATTGGATCGGTTTTCGTCCCTGCACTGCGTTTGAGTTGTCCTCTTCCTCATTTGCAACAGAAGTAAGTCAATTTCCGTTTACCCAGGAAACGACTTTGCAGTGGTTCGAGAATAACTTGGATACTCACTTGCCACCTCCCCAAGCCTCCTCACCACGGACAATGCACCTATCAGGAGCTCGCTGCAATGCTCTCCAGTTGCCTGGATTGGAGCATCTCCTCGAAGCTCTGCTTCATCCTGGTGACGTTTGCCCGCTTGGCTGGCACTTGGTCCACTACCGCAAACATTCCCTTGCCCACCCCCTCAACCCCCTCCCCTAAATGCGGGCACACTGTGTCTGAACTTGTATGGGATTAGGAGGCAGAGATCAGCCATGTTTGAATGGTGGAGTAGACTCGATGGGCCGAATGGCCAAATTCTACTCCTGGAACGCGTGAACTTGTGATCTGTTAACCCACCTCAAAATGCGCGTCACTAATTTGTCCAGCCTTCCTCAGCTTCTCATGCGTTGAAAATTTATCCAGGAAAAATAAGACAATGCCAAACGTGCTCAGGTAAGTCTTCTCATGTCACCAGATAAACACCAGATAGATTCTTAATTAGTAATTAGTACATGTGTCAGAGGTTATGGAGAGAAGGCAGGAGAAAGGGGTTGGGAGGGAGAGATAGATCAGCCATGATTGAATCGTGAATGTCTTTTGGGTGAATGTCAGGATGTATAGACGTGTCTATACATAGGTGCAGAATTTGGCCATTTTGGCCATCGAGTCTACTTCGCCATTCAATCATGGATGATATATCTTTCCCCCTCGATCCCATTCTCCTGCCTTCTCTCCACAACCTTTTGTCACCCTGAGTAAACCTGTCAATCTCCAATTGAAAAATATCCATTGACTTGGCCTCCACAGCCGTCTGTGTCAATGAATTCCACAGATTCATCACCCTCTGGCTAAAGAAATTCCTCCTCTAGTGGTCACGTTAGATTGGACATAGGTGGGGTGTGGTGATGCTGTAGGGTCAAGGTGATGAGATTTGTACATCTCCAACTGGTGAACACCCTCTCTGGCCCTCAAAAGCTAAACGATGATTATTTTGCGTCATTCCATCAGAATAATAATATTGATATAATGATTACCCATAATTTTTATCTTATTCTTCTAACGTGTGTCCACAGTTCAATACTTGTAATCATTTCACCGGTGTTATATCCCCATTGCTCAATGGTTAAATGGTACTTTATTGTCTCATGCACTTGGGTACAGTGCAATTTATTTTGCATAGAATTCAGTAAAAATCTTACTTTATATAAGCACAGCTGAAGCTAAGGACAAGAGTGTATTAATAGCAGATTATATGATACAGTACACAAGAGTTGCCACATTTCTGGCGGTATCATATATACTTAAAGGTCAAATTGGTTAAAAAGCTATTTTCTTATTTTGGGCTTAAAGGCCCGTTGTCGTGGAGACGGCATTGGGTGGGAGTTGCAGGTTTCGTCCTGGCCTGGCGATGTTGTCGGTGCCTCCACCACCGCTCCGTGCTGCTGCAGGCCGTGTCCAATCCGCTCGCTCGTCCCCGATCACTGTGGGACCTCCAGCGGCACCCGATCCACCGGCTGCTGCAGGGCCTCCAGCAGCCCACTCACACTCCGCCCACACCTCGACCCACCAACGCACCCTTTTCCCCTCGCCTCCCACGGCCGTCTCCATGCGAGGTGAGGCCCCACCCAGCCAGCTCACCGACGCTGATCCTCTCCTCCCTCCACCACTGCCGACCCCATCTCCAAGATCTCGGCTGTTTTTTTCCTTGAATAACAATTAAAACACAGTTTATAATCTCTACCATCAAATTTTACCCAAGGAAATGACCCAGGGCGGCACAGTGGCGCAGCGGTAGAGTTGCTGCCTTACAGCGCCAGAGACCCGGGTTTGATCATGACTACGGGTGCTGTCTGTACGGAGTTTGTATGTTCTGCCTGTGACAGAGTGGGTTTTCTCCGGGTGCTCCGGTTTCCTCCCACAATCCAAAGACGTGTAGTTTTGTAGGTTAATTGGCCTCTGTATAATTGTAAATTGTCCCTCGTGTGTATGATAGTGCGAGTGTACGGGGTGATCATTGGTCGGCGCGGACTTGGTTGGCTGTAGGGCCTACAGTGCCCTCCATAATGTTTGGGACAAAGACCCATCATTTATTTATTTGCCTCTGTACTCCACAATTTGAGATTTGTAATAGAAAAAAATCACATGTGGTTAAAGTGCACATAGTCAAATATTAATAAAGGCCATTTTTACACATTTTGGTTTCACCATGTAGAAATTACAGCAGTGTTTATACATAGTCCCCCCCCATTTCAGGGCACCATAATGTTTGGGACACAGCAATGTCATGTAAATGAAAGTAGTCATGTTTACTATTGTGTTGCATATCCTTTACTGCTTGAAGTCTGTGATTAATGGACATCACCAGTTGCTGGGTGTCCTCTGGTGATGTTCTGCTAGGCCTGTATTGCAGCCATCTTTAGCTTACGCTTGTTTTGGGGGCGAGTCACCTTCAGGTTCTCTTCAGCATATAAAAGGCATGCTCAATTGGGTTCAGAATGATTTGGCCACTCAAGAATTGAAAATTTTTAGCTTTGAAAAATTCCTTTGTTGCTTTTGCAATATGTTTGGAATCATTGTCTTGCTGTAGAATGAACTGCCAGCCTATGAGTTTTGGGGCATTTGTTTGAACTTGAGCAGATAGGATATGTCTATACACTTCAGAATTCATTATGCTACCACCATTAGCAGTTGTATCATCAATGAAGATAAGTGAGTCAGTACCTTCAGCAGCCATACATGCCCAGGCCATAACACCCCCACCACTGTGTTTCACAGATGAGGTGGTATGATTTGGATCTTGGGCAGTTCCTTCTCTTCTCCATACTTTGCTCCTGCCATTAATCTGATATGTTAATCTTCGTCTCATCTGTCCACAAGATATTTTTCCAGACCTGTGGTTGCTCCTTTAAGTACTTTGTGGCAAACAGTAACCTGGCCATCCTATTTTTGTAGCTAACCAGTGGTTTGCATCTTGCAGTGTAGCCTCTGTATATCTGTTCATGATGTCTTCTGCAGACAATAGTTGTTGACAAATCGACACCTGACTTCTGAAGAGTGTTTCTGATCTGTCGGACAGGTTTTTCTTTATTACAGAGAGAATTCTTCTGTCTTGGAGGTCTTCCTTGGCCTGCCAGTCCCTTTGCGATTAATTAAAAAAATATATGTATTTTATTTTATTAGAAGTATGTACAGCAATATGGCACCAAGGTGCCTAATATATATTGACATATTACTTTTTATGTACAGCATCTTTTTTTTGTAAAATATTTTTATTAGAAGTAAATACATATTAAGAAGAAATAACATAAAATCGAAAAAAAAGGAAACATATTATTCGTCACATACATTCTTAATATTTTTAAAATTTACGGTCATTCTTATTTATACTTCTATATTTTTTATTATTTTATAACAGTAGGAAATAAAGAGAAATAATAAAAAGAAAACGAAATAAGAAAGAAATAAAAAATCAATAAAATGAGTGGAGTATTAAGCAAGATATTCTTCATTGGAGATATGTTCGTGATCTATTGTATATAATTCTTCATCTATTCCTTCATTCAGGCTTCAGTCAGGGCCTCGAACCGGACCACCTTAACCCTTTAAGTATTCAATAAATGGAGACCATATTCCTCTGAATTGATCTAACCTGTCCATTAGGACAAGTCTTAATCTTTCCAGGTGAAGTGTCTCCGACATTTCTGTAATCCACATTTTGATTGTGGGGGATATGGGACCTTTCCAAAATCTTAGTATTAATTTTTTACCAATTATTAAACTATAACCAATAAAAATTATTTGTTGTGTTGTTAGTAGCTGATCCGTTTCTAATATTCCTAATATAATTAATTTTGAGTCTGGAATTAAATTTGCATTAACTACATTCGAGATTATCTTTAAAAATTCTGTCCAAAAAATTAGTAATTTTTGTACAATTTTGTGAATGAATGCGTTAGATTAGCTTCTAACTGTTGACATTTATCACATATAGCAGAAACATTTGAGAAAATTCTGTTTAATTTGGATTTTGAGAAGTGTAATCTATGTATAACTTTAATTGTATCAAGGAGTGTCTGGCATTTAATGAGCAATGGTGTATATGTTGTAAACTTTCATTCCATACTTCTATACTAATTGTTTGATCTAATTCGTTTTCCCATGCTTGTCTATATTTTTCTGTATTTGGTAAATCATTTTCCAGTAAGATATTATAAATATATGATATTTATTAGGTATTAGGGGTTCAGTATTGATGTGGATAGAGAACTGGCTGGCAAACAGGAAGCAAAGAGTAGGAGTAAACGGGTCCTTTTCACAATGGCAGGCAGTAACTAGTGGGGTACCGCAGGGCTCAGTGCTGGGACCCCAGCTATTTACAATATATATTAATGATCTGGATGAGGGAATTGAAGGCAATATCTCCAAGTTTGCGGATGACACTAAGCTGGGGGGCAGTGTTCGCTGTGAGGAGGATGCTAGGAGACTGCAAGGTGACTTGGATAGGCTGGGTGAGTGGGCAAATGTTTGGCAGATGCAGTATTAAATGTGGATAAATGTGAGGTTATCCACTTTGGTGGCAAAAACAGGAAAGCAGAATATTATTTAAATGGTGGCCGATTAGGAAAAGGGGAGATGCAGCGAGACCTGGGTGTCATGGTACACCAGTCATTGAAAGTAGGCATGCAGGTGCAGCAGGCAGTGAAAAAAGCGAATGGTATGTTAGCTTTCATAGCAAAAGGATTTGAGTACAGGAGCAGGGAGGTTTCTACTTCAGTTGTACAGGGTCTTGGTGAGACCACACCTGGAGTATTGCGTGCAGTTTTGGTCTCCAAATCTGAGGAAGGACATTATTGCCATAGAGGGAGTGCAGAGAAGGTTCACCAGACTGATTCCTGGGATGTCAGGACTGTCTTATGAAGAAAGACTGGATAGACTTGGTTTTACTCTCTGGAATTTAGGAGATTAAGAGGGGATCTTATAGAAACTTACAAAATTCTTAAGGGGTTGGACAGGCTAGAATGCAGGAAGATTGTTCCCGATGTTGGGGAAGTCCAGGACAAGGGGTCACAGCTTAAGGATAAGGGGAAATCCTTTAAGACGAGATGAGAAAGACTTTCTTCACACAGAGAGTGGTGAGTCTCTGGAACTCTCTGCCACAGAGGGTAGTTTGAGGCCAGTTCATTGGCTATATTTAAGAGTGAGTTGGATGTGGCCCTTGTGGCTAAGGGGATCAGAGGGTATGGAGAGAAGGCAGGTACGGGATACTGAGTTGGATGATCAGCCATGATCATATTGAATGGCGGTGCAGGCTCGAAGGGCTGAATGGCCTACTCCTGCACCTAATTTCTATGTTTCTATGTTTCTATGATATTAATTTTTCTGTATTCGGATGTTTATTTAGACATTCATCTAAAATTTCTGTCTTTCTATTCCTAAAATCTGGTGTATTTGATTTAACATAATCTCTAATTTGTAGATATCTAAAATATTCTTTTGACTGTAATCCATAATTTTGTTGTAATTCCTGAAATGAAAGAAATAAACTTTCCCTGTAGAGATCACCCATCTTATTTATTCCATAGTTCTTCCATTTAAAAAAAACCTTTATCCATCAATGAAGGTTTAAAAGTAATGTTGTTTACAATTGGAAGAGCCACTGGTATACTCTGTAATTTTAATGTTTTTTTTAATTGTTTCCAAATACGTATACCACTTTCTATTATTGGGTTTCCTCTATAAATTTTCTTATGTATTTTAGTGTTAGCAAATAAAATCGAGCTAATTTCGAAAGGTGAACAGTCTTCCTTTTCCATTTTTAACCAGTTTGGTTGTTTATCTACTTCTCCCAACCAGAAATTCATATTTTTTATATTAACTGCCCAGTAATAAAACATAAAATTAGGCAATGCAAAACCTCCATTCATTTTTGATTTACATAGATGTTTTTAAATTATTCTATGGTTCTTATAATCCCAAATAAAATTAGCAACTATAGAGTCCACTTTCTTAAAAAAAATTTTAGGAAGATATATCGGGATCAGTTGAAACAAGTATAATAATTGTGGAAAAAATATCATTTTTATCGCACTAATTTTACCTAGCATTGAAGTAGGTAATGTTTTCCAATATAGGATATTCTTAAGTAGTTTATTCAATAAGGGTGGGAAATTAAATTTAAATAAAGAATCATATCTTTTTGTTACATAAATTCCAAGATATCTGATTTTTTTCATTTGCTATCTTAAAAGGATATTGTTCTAATATATGTAAGTTATTTTCCATTATTGGCATAAATTCACTTTTATTCCAATTAATTCTATATCCTGAAAACGATCCAAATTGAGTTATTAAATCTATTAAGTTAGGAATACTAATTTCAGGCTTTGTGATATAAAGTAATACTTCTTATTTATTTATTTTTTTAATAATGGAAAAGTAAAAGAGAGTAGAAAATAAAAGATAGAGAAACATGTGAAAAAGAAAACAGTGTGAAAAAAGAAAATTGAGAATGAAAAAGAAAAAAAAGAGAAGAGTAAAGAGTAAGAGATTAAGGAGATCATTATCTATATTTTTGACCATCCCTCACCCAATCCTGAAACAGTTAGCTTCTATGGTTTTGTTGCACCACATGCTTCCAATAAATCGACAAATGGAGACCAACTCGTTAAAAATTGGTCTGATTTATCTATTAGGAGGAATCGCATTTCCTCAAGATGTGCAGTTTCCAACCACGTTTGAAATCCACATTTTAAGCATTGGTATGGTTGTATTTTTCCAAAAGTTTTTTTGCCGTTATTAACCCATAATTTAAAAAAAAATTGAGATGAGTTCAGTTTATTCCCATCTTCCATTACTCCAAATATAATAATTTCAGTATTAGGTTCCATTTTAATCTTAAATAATTTTGTAAATATTTCAAAAATATCACTCCAGAATTTATAAAGTTTTATGCAGGAGACAAAAGAGTGTGTTATAGTTGCGTTTTGGGATCGACATTCATCACAAATGGGGGAAGTATTTGGATAGAATTTATTCAGAATTTATTCAGTCTACTTATATTTTGATTAATATAATCTATGTAAAATTTTAAATTGAATTAAATTATCTTACATTAATCGAATATTTGTGTATATATATCAAATACTTTTCTCATGTTCCTTCTTAATTTTTATCATTAATTCTCGTTCCCACTCTTCTCTAAGTGTCTCTTTCGATGGTAAATCTATATTTAAAATACTACTATATAAATATGATATTAATTTCTGTGTCAGCCTTATTGTTCATTGCTTCTTCCAATGGTTCTGAAGTTATGTTTTGATATCTTTGTATGTATTTCTTCATGGTCACAGATCTGAAGATATTTAAAATATTGGTTATTTTTCAGTATAAATTTTAATTGTAGTTGTTGGAATGATAACAGATTTCCCATTTCATACATATCCCCATTGATCCTTATTTATCTCCCCTGGATTCTTTCCCTTCGCATTGACCGCTTTTCTCCATGTTTTATCTTAAGATCCTTTTATTTGATGATTTAAATGAAGGATTATTCACTATTAGCATTAATAATGATAGGTTTCTTAATTTTTATTGTTCTTTTTATGTTAATTTTTGTTAGAATTAAGCACAATAGTGTGGTACTTAACTACCTAATACATACATACATACATATTTACATTCTTGTACAACTTCATACTTTTGATTTAATAATAAAAGAACAGTGAGAGAAAAAATAAATAGAGTGTCGGAATAGATAGTCAAGCGAGTAGAAACAGAAAGCAAAAGAAATAAAGGACAGAGATAAGAAGTTAAAAGATTGAAAGAAAAGGAGAAAGTAAAGAAAAGAAAGATTGGGAGAGATCTACCTATCTCATATTTTTGCCCATCCATCACCCGGTTCTAAACCATTTAATTTCTAAGGTTATGTTATGTTGCACCATATGCTGTAAAAAGTTGATAAAAGGAGACCAAATCTTTAAGAATAGGTCTACTTTGCCTAATAGGAGGAATCTCATTTCTTCAAGATGTAGCATTTCAGACATGCTTGAAATCCACATCTTGAATGTTGGCGTAGGTACGTTTTTCCAAAATTTGAGTATGTTTTTTTTGCTGTTATTAGACCGCAATTAAGAAAAGCTTCTTGGAATATAGTTAGTTTACTTCCCTCTTCCATTATCCAAAGATAATCAGTTCTGTATGGGGGTTCAATTTTGTGTTAAATCGTTTGTAAAAATTCCAAAAATTTCATTCCAAAATTTATACAGTTTTTGTACAAGAGACAAAGGAATGTGCTATAGTGGCATTTTGAGTTAGACATTTATCACAGATGGGGGGAAACATTTGAAAAATATTTTATTCAGTCTAGTTTTCGAATAATAATATATTAAAATTGTAAATTGAATTAGGTTATGTCTTACATTCATTGAACATTTATTTACATATAATAGATTTTTATCCCATCTATCGTTCGGAATTTTTTATCTATAACTTGTTCCCAGTCCCTTCTAATTGCCTCTGTCGTTGGTGTTTCTATATTTAGAATGATATTATATAAGTAGGATATTAAATTGCTTGATTCTGCCTTTCTATTCATTCCTTCCTCCAATAAAATCTGGGGTTATTAAAGTTTGATATCCTTGTATATACTTTTTCAAATAATCTTGAATTTGAAGGTATTTGAAATATTGATTACTTTTCAAATTATATTTTAGTTGTGTAATTGTTGGGAATGATAAAAAATTTCCCATTTTCATACATATCTCCCATCGTTTTAATTCCTATTCTTTCCCAATGGATAAACGTTTTTTATCGATAATGGATGGTTTGAATGAGGGATTATTAGCTATTGGAGAAAGAAGCGATATTTTCTTAATTTTAAAGTTAGTTTTATTTGTTTCCAAATTCATATTATACTATGAATAATTGGATTCTTCTTATATATTATATTGTTCAGTTTTATCGGGGAAAGAAGGATCGCTCCTATATTATAAGGGGAACAATCCTCTTTCTCCATTCTTATCCAATCTACCTGTTGGGCAGAACTGTCCAACCAGTAGATTATATTTTTAATATTCACTGCCCAATAATAATACAATAAGTTAGGGAGTGTCAGTCCCCCTGATTCTTTAGATTTACACAAGTGTTTTTTTTTAAATTCTGTGTGATTTATAATCCCATATGAAATTTATAATATCAGAATCTAGTTTTTTAAAGATTTTTTTAGGTAAGTATATTGGTATTGATTGAAATAGGTACAATATTTGTGGTAAGATCATTTTTATCGCGTTTATTCTGCCTATTACATTGGCAGTGTTTTCCAGGTTTCTTAATTTTAAGGATAATTTTATTTGTTTCCAAATTCTTATTGTATCATGTATAATTGGGTTATTCTTATATATTGTGTTGTTCAGTTTTATCGGGGAGAAGGGGATCGCTCCTATATTACAAGGAGAACAGTCCTCTTTCTCCATTCTTATCCATTCTGTCTGTTGGGTAGAACTGTCCCTTTGCGATTAGTAAGCTCACCAGTGCTCTCTTTCTTCTTAATGATGTTCCAAACAGTTGATTTCGGTAAGCATAATGTTTGCCTGATGTTATTCTTGTTTCTCAGTCTCATAATGGCTTCTTTGACTTTCATTGGCACAACTTTGGTCCTCATGTTAATAAACAGCAATAAAAGTTTCCAAAGGTGATGGAAAGACCGGAGAAAAGACTAGGTGCTGAGAGCTTTCTTATACCTGCATTAAGGAGGCAATTAAGCACACCTGAGCAATTACAAACACCTGAGAAGCCATGAGTCCAAAACATTATGGTGCCCTGAAATGGGGGGACTATTTTCTTCTTTCGTATAACGTGCACAGCCTAAAGTTGTTGGACAACTTGTGCTCTTTGATCTTCCGTTTGTGCACGTTTAGTTGATTGCATTAGTCGAAACAGGGCGGACCATGTGAAGGTTGCAATCTTCCACCCCGGGGGGACTATGTATAAACACAGCTGTAATGTCTACATGGTGTAACCAAAATGCTATGGAGGGCACTGTATGTCCACACTTTAACTCTATAATTCTAAAATAAATTCCCATCACTCCCAATTGAATTTAATGTGAACACCAGAGTGAAGAGATTGCAAACTTTTACCTTTTAAAAGTTGTCACACAGCAGATGGAAACCGGGAAGAGAAGCAGAACTCCAAAGAGTACCCAGCGTACACACCCCAAACACGGCGAACAATCAGCACAATGTCCCTGGAAATCCAAGGAAATATTATTACTTCCACACAGAGTTATCAAAGATCAACGCTGGGAATTTCTTTTCATCATATTGCACACGGAATCATTCAGTGTGATCCAAGGTTGTGACGTAGATATTGGTGAGATGTTTATATCGCAACATGCACCCATTCCTTGGAGGTGTTCCATGACCACATACATCCCACACTGGAAAGGAATTCTACAACATAGACAACTTGGTTCCAGATCATTATAGATAGGAAAGTTTAGAGGAATATAGACCAAACATGGGCAGGTGGGACTGGTGTAGATAGGGCATCTTGGTTGGCATGGGCCAGTTGGGCTGAAGGGCCTGTTTCTGTGTTGTATGTTGCTATGTTCACACTGACTGATGATTCTGATCACACACTTACCTTTGCATCAGTGTCCCCTTGTTCAACCTCTGGAAGAATCCTGCTTTTATCCAATTTCTAGTGTTTTATAAATTACAATATAGGAGGGTCCTTAGCCCTGATTTAATATCATTGTTCCAGCCTTCGTCACACCAAATGGCTGAGTTTGCAGAGTGTCATGATACCTATTTAACTCTTAGCTCGGATGTTATCAACTCAGTGGTTATTCTGCATGAAACACATTCACTGCAGGACAGGGCAGGAAATGAATCTGATTCTTGTGGTTTGGATGCATACTGTCATTACTGACTAAGCCATCAGGGGGAGCTGTTTGCACATATTTAACTTGCTCCACCTTTACTCTGCTTGTATAATTTTTAGCTTCCCACCATGTGTAGCCGTTATAATAATCCTGAAATCCCTGTAGGAAAGAATATTAATGACTTAATAATCCAGTAATTTGCAGCGCTACGAGAGTGACTTGTTCCTTGGGTTCTCATCAAAGTTATCATCTGACATTAATTCTGTCATGAAGGTGAACAGGTAGTCATTCAATGCATTCCTTCTGTAAACCACCATCTTGCAGGTCCTTGTGTCTCTATTCATTAAATGAATTCAGGAAAGCTTCAAGGTGTTGACAATGAACATTCAAAATAAGATCATTGCCTCCGGGCACCACACCCTGCATTTACTTGCATTGCATGGCACAAATCCACTAATAGTCTGCTGTTTAATGTTTCCATGTGTGGTACAGAGTTGTACAGCATGGAAACAGGCCCTTCGGCCCAACTCGTACATGCCGATCAAGATGCCCCATCAAGTTTTAAACTAACCAGTCAGTACAAAAGCAGCTTTAAATATCACTGTGTTACCAAAAAACAAGATGTGAAATGGTTTTGTTTGAGAATTTCAGTTTTGCGTTTCCCTCTCCCTCTAGTGCTACCCTTGTACGCCTTAATATATCGGCACAAAAATGACTACATTTCCGATCGTGAATCGTTATCAATCAGGCAAAGAAAACTAAAGCTTGCATCTGTTAATTCGGTGGGGAAAAATAAGTTTGACAGGTCAGTCTTCGAAATCTGGTAATTTATATTTTGACAAAATCAAACTGGGACAAGATTGTGCCATATGGAGTCCGTGGCCTCTGAATCCTCGTGGCTTCTTATTCCACACACACTTGGTGCATACAACACGCACACAAAACATTTTCCAGATTATGTACCGTTTGTGATGGAGCTTTTTTTAAAAAAAAACACCAGCAAAATCTTGGTGCATTTTCAGAACCTTATGCGAGCACTAGATGGTGACCTCTCAATGCTGTGGGTTTTATGTCTTTGCGGTTGGATACCCAATCGTGGGACCAGAAAGTACTTTCACTCCAGTTACATGAAAATATATATTTAAAAAAAAATAATAAAGAATTTAAAAATCATTATATAAACACAAGTTGCTTTTACTCAAAAATGCCTCTGCTGTTTTATGTGACGTGACAGAGATGAGACGAACTATGTCAAAACTAGGAACTGCAGGTACTGGTTTACCAAAAAAGACGCAGAGTGCTGGAGTAATTCAGCAGGTTCATGCAAGGTCTGTGGATGACGTGGACAGGTGAGTTTTGGGTCAGGACTCTTCTTCAGACTACATTGGTTAAATTATTCGCTTTTTTCCAACAATCTATCAAATAACCCCCTCGCCTATGTTCGCCTGTTACCGGCCCTGCTCTGTCCTACCCCTCTTTCCCAGCTTTCTTTCTTGTCCTCCCCGCAATCAGTCTGACCCAAAACGTCACCGATCCAAGTTCTCCAGAGATGTTGCCTGACCCGCTGAGTTACTTCAGCACTTTAAGTCTTGAGATGAACTCTCACTATTAAAGTATTGATATGGCATCATAAGCAAGAAATCTTCACCTGTCACGTTTTGTTCAGATGCTGTATCTTTACTAGTCCCACCTGCCTGCATTTGGCCCATACCCATCTAAACCTTGTTAGGGAAAGGTGCTTAGGAATTATAAATAGGATTTGCAGATTAAAAAAATCTGTTGCAAATGAGATGTGAAATCAGCAGAATTGATTAAATGAAACTGTTGAATCAGAATGTGTTTTGCTGCAGGGCGAGTTAGCGAGATAAAGGCCTTTTGGCCCAAGTCGTCCATTCCTAACTTTTTAAACCTTTTTTAATTTGTTTCCTTTGGTTCTTGATTTTCCCTCCTCTGGTGAACGACTCTGTGCATTCACCCTATCTATTCCCTTCATGATTTCATACACCTTTATAAACACCCCTCAGCCTCCAGCAGTCAAAGGAACCTCTCCCTACAGCCCAGGCCCTCAAGTCCTGGCAGCATTCTCGTAAATCTTCTCTGTGTTTCTTCCAGCTGAGTGACATCCTGTAGCAAGATTGACCAAAACTGAACACACTTCCAAATGTGGCCTCACCAATATATTGTACAACTGTAACAAAGACTGGAACAAAGAATAAAGTGATCGTGTCTGGAAGTTGGGGACCACTGAATGGAAGTGTTCTGAAAGCCCAGGCTTGCTTCGATCTGAAGAAGGTTCCAGAACGGTGCCTGTCCATACCCTCCACAGATGCTGCCCGAACCGCTGTATTCCTCCAGCATTTGTGGTTTTACTCAAAATTCCAGCATTGCATTTCCTTGTGTCTCACTTTCTTCGATCAGTGTTGTGTGACTCACATGACCTTGGTAAGAAAGAATGTGCTGGAGTTGGTGAGGCAGCATCTCTGCGGAACATGGATGGGCAATGATTTGGGTCGGGACCCTTCTGGGGGCTTGGAACATTGTGGTGTGGGCACAGGTACAAAGGTAAGGCCTCTGCTGAGGACTGAGTAGAGAAATCAGGGCAAGTTCAGCTGGGGAACAGGGGAGGGAGATGTGGGGGAGAAAGGGGAGGGGAAGTACGGGGTGTTAGCGGTTGCGTAAAATTGGAGAATTCAATGTTCATACCATTGGGTTGGAAGCTCCCCATTCAGAATATGAGCAGCATTGCTGCTGGAGATTACTTTCAAGAGTGCATTGTTTGAATTGTTAGTGCTTGAAATGTTTCCTCTATTTAATAATTCACTATTATAAAACTATTATCACCATATATAACCATTCTACCTCAATATGTTACCCATTCCTTCTCTCCTGAAGTGCTGCCTGACTCGCTGAGTAACTTCAGCATCTTGTGTCTATCTTTGATTTAAGCCAGCATCTTCAGTTCTTTCTTGCACACTTCCTGAATCCTATCCCTTTATCATGCACGCTCTTTGTATAACTTTAGCCTATTGTTCCCTGCTTCCTAGTTACAGTATTGGGGGACCATCAAGACGCTCAGTGACTAAACTTACCTGTTGTTTTGATTATATAAAATGTTTAAAATCATTGCTGTATAAAAACTGATCACTACAAGTGTCGGAAACAAATGTTGTGTGGGAGTGAAGATAGACACAAAAAGCCAAAGTAACTCAGCGGGTTAGGCGACATCTCTGGAGAAAAGGAATAGGTGACGTTTTGGGTCGAGACCCTTCTTCAGACTGATAGTCAGGGAGGGATGAATTTTTTAGAATTTTAGAATAACGTTGATTGTCATTTGAACCTAAGTTCAAACAAAATTACGTTTCTGCAGTCATACAAACAAGAAAAAAAACCAAGACAAATAATTAACACAATTTACATAAACACCTCCTCACTGTGATGGAAGGCAAAGTCTTGTCTCTCCGCTGTCTCTCCTCTGTTCTTTATTCTTCTCCCGATGTTGAATGAGCAATATGAAAAGGTAGAACAAATGAATGAAATGAAAAGACAAATCAAAGCCACATTGATGATCAAGGAAACATGGAGCCCACAATGATCCATTGTTGGCTGTGGAGAAGGTGATAAGGAGTGAGACAGTGAAACTCTGCAGGATGGCAGTTAACCAATATGACGACTAGGGTGGGCGCAGAGGGGATGCAAGGGGTACCTGAAGTTGGAGAAATCAATATTCATACCGCTGGGTTGTAAGCTGCCCAAGTGATAGATGTTCCTCTAATTCGTGTGTGGCCTCACTTTGACAGTGGAGGAGGCCCAGGTCAGAATGGGAAGGGCAGTGAAAGTGTTTAGCAACAGGGAGTTCACATTGTGTGTTGTTGTACATCGTGTGGTTTGCTGCAGCCACAGTCCTTGAATCAGTAACTTCCTGTCTGCTGTAGATCTGCCCACATGCAAAACCAGCATCAATATAACTGAGCTGAGCACTAGTTTTAACCACAGATCTTTGGTTTTACCAAGAATTTAACCACCACCGCAGTCATATAAGGGCTGCTTTGTTCTGACGATAAGAATGATTGGTCAAAGCTGTTTAACAAAAAGTTAAGTGGCCAATGGATGAATTATTTAAAGTCTCAATTATCTTCATCTAATTTGGACATTAGCTCATTGATTTCTTCAGACTTCGAGACTTCTGTTACATGTTTGATTATTTAAAAAAAGTTTTTTCCCTTTTCTTTAATGGAATGCTGAAGTTAATAATGAAATTAATCTCAAATAGATTTAAGATTAGCACAGTGGCGCAGCAGGAGAGCTGGTTTGATCCTGACCTCCGGTGCTGTCAGTGTGGAGTTTGCACGTTCTCTCTGGGTCAGTGTGAGTTTTTTTTTGTCTGGGTGCTCTGATTTCCTGATTTACAGAGGACAATTGGCCTCTGTAAATTGCACCTGGTGTATAGGGAGTGGATGAGAAAGTGGTTACGTTTTGTTCAAGAAAGAACTGCAGATGCTCAAAAAATCAAAGGTAGACAAAAATGCTGGAGGAACTCAGCGGGTGAGGCAGCATCTATGGAGCGAAGGAATAGGTGACGTTTCGGGTCGAGCCCCTTCTTCAGACTGTGTAACAGAACTAGTGTTAACGGGTGATTGATTGACGGTTGGCATGAACTGGATTTCATGCTTTATCTCCAGACTCCAAACAAAGCCCAATGTGCCGATATGGGGGAGAGAAATCCTCAATGATATTTAAGAGCCCTGTCCCAAATAACAATAACAAGTTCAGATTTGTTACCTTTGCTTTCTCTCTGATTTATCTTGGTGTGGGATTAACTGGTTTATGCCAGTCAATGTGCCAACTGCATGGATAATGTTTCCCCATCTCTGCTAGACGCCACACATGAAACAACTTGCACAACTCTGAAATGGGGCCCTTCGATCTGTCACCTCCAAGCGAAACCTTGTACTCTGATCTAGTTTGCCTGCAGTAGGTCCATTTCCGTCAGTGCTTTGCATACTTAAGGGTCTAAATATAATACAGTAAACCTTTGTTGTAACGGGGAGAGTTGTGTCCGTTATAGCTGATTGTCTGCTACAACAGAGTGTGCTATGTGGCGTTTCATGTGTAGAGACCCAACAATAACATTTAGGCTGAGCAGGGATTGCACTGACAGAGGCTCCTTTTTTCAGCTGAAACATTAAAGCACGGTGGCGCAGCGGTAGAGTCGCTGCCTTACAGCTACAGCGCCAGAGACCCGGGTTCGATCCTGACTACGGGGTGCTGTCTGTACGGAGTTTACACCTTCTCCCCGTGACCCGCTTCGGTTTCCTCCCACACTCCTAAGACGTACAAGTTTGTTGGCTAATTGGCTTGGTATAAATGTAAATCATGAATAGTGTGTGTGTAGGATAGTGTTAGTGTGCGGGGATCGCTGGTCGGTGCGGACTCGGTGGGCCGAAGGGCCTGTTTCCGTGCTGTATCTCTAAACTAACCTAAACTAAGCAAAGGTCCAAGGGCGAGGAAGTGGCACGGGGTGGCGTCGGCAGCCAGGCCTGGCAGTGAAGTTCGGTCAGTCTCTCCGCTATAATCGGTGCGATATAAAGAGAGGGGATCTTATTGAAACATATAAAATTCCTAAGGGATTGGACAGGCTAGATGCAGGAAAAATGTTTCCTGTGTCGGGGGAGTCCAGAACCAGGGGTCACAGTTTAAGAATAAGAGATAGGCCATTTAGGACTGAGATGAGGAAAATCTTTCTCACCCAGAGAGTTGTGAATCTGTGGAATTCTCTGCCACAGAATGTAGTGGAGGCCACTTAACTGGATGTATTCAAGAGAGAGTTAGATATTCTTAGGGCTAATGGAATCAA
Source organism: Okamejei kenojei (assembly GCA_035221665.1). Lineage (NCBI taxonomy): Eukaryota > Metazoa > Chordata > Chondrichthyes > Rajiformes > Rajidae > Okamejei > Okamejei kenojei. The sequence continues at coordinate 5,250,463 of CM069154.1, forward strand.
GGGATATGGGGAGAAAGCAGGAACGGGAACTGATTCTGGATGATCAGCCATGATCATATTGAATGATGGTGCTGGCTCGATGGGCCGAATGGCCTACTCCACCTATTTTCAATGTTTCTATAAAGAGGTCTGTAAAAACAAGGTGTTTCCTGTAATTGTATCGGACTCCACCACTCATTTATCATTCAAGTCAGGATGTGTGACTTGATGGGGAACTTGACCGTGTGGTCCATCAACCACTTTCTTCAAATCAAATTAAAGAACACTTTTCAGGAACTTCATGAGTTCCCCAAGTTCAAAACCAAATGACACGTCAATTTAAAAAAAATATTCATTCATAAGGTCATAAGTGCATAAGTATGATATGGAGTGGAGCTAACTGAAATTAACATCTACGGAAGTTTACAAGAATCATTCCACCAGGGGGTGGGATACACCCACAGCATGCCTATATGCTGTGATTTGTGACGTTTTTAAATTTTTTTTTAGCTTGTCTATTACACTCTTTATCTATCTTTTTTAAGGCAATTTTTCCTGAGAGATACCTGCAGAGGCTTGGAATTGGGCTCACCACCCAGCAACTAAAAGGCTTATTTTAAATATTGTGTTACTCCATTTGAAACAAGGGAAACCATGTAAGCATTAATGCAAGACGATCCTTCTAGGAAAACTGGAGGAATCACCTTTTGTAGTTGGAATGTTAGGGGCGTTAATGAGCCAATTAAAAGGGATAAGGTCTTAGCCCATCTAAAATCTATTAATACTGATACAGGAGATGCATCTTAAGGATGGTGCTCATAACAGGCTGAAGGCTAATGGGATTGGTCAATTATATCATTCTACTTTCCTCTCTAAAGCTAGAGGTACTGCAATCATAATTCGTAAAGGCACACCATTCAAACACAAAGCCACCATAGCCGATAAGGAGGGTAGGTACATTATAGTATCTGGGGAGTTATATTCAACCCCACTTACTATGGTGAATATCTATGCCCCTAATTTTGACAACCCACAATTTTTTAATAAAATAATTAACATAATCTCAGACTCCACCCAGCAAAATCTGATAATTGGAGGAGACTTCAATTGTGTACTGGACCCATATCTGGATAAATCTTCACAGCAAAGGAGATATAATACAAAATCCAGCGAACGTCCTAAACACTTACATAAAAATATAAACATAACCGACGTATGGAGGATTGTTAATCCATCCGGAAGAGAATATTATTTGTATTCAGCCGTTCACAAAACGTATAAACGTATTGATTATTTTCTGGTGGGCACAAAATTGATCCCTTTTACAATTAATCCCAAATATCATAATAATATTATTTCCGATCATTGGCCATTAACATTCTCCTTAAAATTAGAAGGAATGCATAACAAAAAAATGTTCTGGAGATTTAATCCACAAATATTAACTGATTCAGTTTGCTGTGAGTATCTGAAGCAAAAGATGGAACGATTTTATGAGACAAATGACACACCTGGTATTTCGGCCTCTTTATTATGGGAATCTTTTAAGGCCTTTATTAGAGGTTCTATTATCTCATATCAAGCGTATAAAAATAAAAAAAAACAGGATGGAACAATTGGAATTAGAAGAACAGATTATACAGCTTGATTTAGAAAATGCTACTGATCCATCTATTGTCAAACCTAATAAGATAGCGGTGTTAAAATTCAAGTTTAATCAAATTCTTTCCGCACGAATTATTAAGTTATTTGGTGATAAAACCGCATAAACTTCTGGCACATCAGCTGAGAAAAATGGAAAAAAGATCACACCATCCAAAAAATTAGATCAGAAAAAGGTGAGCTGCTTACACTCCCTAAAGATATTCATGAAAGATTTTTACAATTCTATCGTAATGTATACACATCTAAAACTTCATAAGAAACAATACAGATTAAAAACTTAGTTGACAATTGCAACCTTCCATCACTCAATGCAGTGGAACGAGAAGAATTAGGAGCGCAGATTAAAGTAAAATATATTGAAGAGACCATTAAATCACTGAATAATCGCAAAACTCCAGGCCCAGATGGGTTCAGTAATGAATTATATAAAAAAATTCATGAATTAATTTCCCCTCGTTTACAAGCCCTTTATATACACGCATTTAAAGAACAGACGTTACCACAAACTTTAGCCAAATCAGCTATTACATTGATACCCAAAAAAGACAAAGATCTTGGAAGAGCCAGGATCATATACAGCAATAGCTCTTTTAAATGCAGACCAGAAAATATTAGCTAAAACCCTGGCAAGAAGACTAAGTAAGTAAATCAGTAAATTAATACACTCTGATCAAACTGGGTTTATACCTAAGGGACATTCGTTCAATAACTTGAGATGCTTGTTTAATATAATGTACACACACAGAACGATAAACTTATCAATTATTTCTTTAGACGCAGAAAAAGCATTTGACCAAGAAGGATGGGAATATCTCTTAATAAGAGATCTCTTAAAAGAGATATATAATATCTCTTCACAGTGTTGCAAAAATTCCAACTAGGAGAAAATTTTATTTCATGGATAAAGTTGTTATATAACAATCCGACTGCCAGAATACTGACTAGTCAAACTCTGTCACCTAAATTTCAATTATCCAGGGGCAATAGGCAAGGGTGTGCTTTATCACCAATGTTATTTGCCCTTGCTACAGAACCCTTAACTGAAAGTATAAGAGTACATCCAAGCATTCATGGTTATAACACTAAATATACTAATAATAAGATTTTGTTATGTGCAGACGATGTAATTTTATATATTACCAACTCCCAAGTCAGTATCCCAAATATACTAAACCTCATAGAACAATTTGGCTCCTTCTCAGGGTTTAGAATAAAACTGTAACAAAAGTGAAATTATGCCGATAATACCTCAAGACCCTTCACATCTCCTAAAATTTCCCTTTAGAATTGCTACTGAAAATTTTAAATACCTTGGAGTCTACGTGACTAGAAAATACCCCTCTTTATTTCAAGCAAATTTTCCACCATTAATCACCAAATTAAATGTCCTTATTCAATTTTGGAAAACACTTCCAATTTCCCTTATAGGTAGAGTAAATGTCATAAAGATGATTTTCCTTCCACAACTCCTGTACCTATGTCAATCAATACTGATTTACCTCCCTAAAAACTTAAAAAAAAAAACTTGACTGTGATTACAAACTTTATCTGGGATTATAAAACTCATAGAATTCGTAAACGACATTTATGTAAACCTAAAGAAATCGGTGGACTGGCTCTCCCTAATTTTCTTCCATATTATTGGGCAACTAATATTAAAAATGTAATTTACTCGTTGGACGATACATGTAAACTGGTTAAAAATGGAGAGGGAAGATTGTTTGCCTTTCAATATAGGCGCAATTCTTCTCTCTCCAATACATCTGAAGACCTCAATGTATGAGAAAAATCCGATAATCCATAGTATCTTACGAATTTGGAAACAGTTGAAATCAACCCTCAATTTGAGAAATTTATCTCTTCTTACCAATCGCCAATAATCCCTCTTTTAAAAAACCGTCTACTTTAGACAAGGCATTTGCTCAATGGGAAAGCCAAGGAATTAAAAATCTGGGAAATCTTTATGAGAAGGGGACCTTCCTTTCGTTTCAAGAATTACAGGTGAAATATCATTTGAAAGATATCGTCAGATATTTTCAAATATGAGACTACGTGAAAATATACACCCAAGATTGCCACTCTGTGGGCCCAGATATATTAGATGAATGCATGAACAGAAAGGCGGATACAGATAAGTTAATATCCTATTTCTACAATACCCTTTTTTAATGTACATATCCCATCGTTGGAAATAATTAGGCGAGCATGGGAAGATGAATTAGGTTTAACAATTTCTAAGGATAGTTGGGAGGAAAGTCTTTTATATATACATTACTGTTCTCTTAATGTTAGGCACCCCCTAATAAAATTTAACATACTGAATAGACTCTATTATTCAAAGTCTAAAATGAACAAGATCTTCCCAAATGTCTCTCCTATCTGTGATAAATGTCTCCTCCAAGATGCGGCTGTAACCCATTCTTTTGTTTCCTTCACAAAATGACAAAACTTCTGGAGGGAATTTTTGATATCTTTTCCGAAATACTTAAAACTAAATTAGATCCCGATACAAAACTGATCACACTAGGTATGTCAGAGGCCTGTTCTGAGCTAACGATATTTCAAAGACGTTCCCTTAACAATGGCCTGATGACGGCAAAAATATTAATACTCAAATTCTGGAAACAGACAACAGTCCCTACAGTGAAGATGTGGATCACAGACATGTCCGAGACACTACATTTGGAAAACATTAGGCTTGTCTTGGCGGAAAAAACAGATCAATCTCTTAAGACATGGACAGCCTTTACCGAATTCTTAGAACAATAGTATGGTGCAAAACAAATTTAAATTTAAATCCGATGCTGGGTTGGATGAGGCGGGCGGCGGGGACGAGCGGCAGATTTTCTTTTGTTCTTCTTCAATCAACCTTTTCAATTTCTACTTTTTTTCTTGTTTTCTCTTTCTTTTCTTTTTCATTTTTTCATAATTTTAGGTGATAAGGTTAAAATTGAAGCTGTACAATAATTGTCTAATTTTAGATGCCAAATGTTTTATCTCTGTACAATTGCTTCTAATAAAAATAAAATAAATACATTGAAAATAAAAACAAAACAAAGCGAGGTGTATCCTGTAATTGTATCGGACTCCACCACTCATTTATCATTCAAGTCAGGATGTGTGACTCGATTGGGAACTTGGTGACCCTGTGGTCCACCAACCACTTTCTTCAAATCAAATTTTCAGGAACTTAATGCGTTTCCCCAAATTCAAAATCAAAAGATACGTCAATTTTTTTAAATATTCATTCATAAGGTCATAAGTGCAAGGAGTAGAATTAGGCCATTCGGCCCATCAAGTCTACTCCGCCATTCAATAATGGATGATCTATCTCACCTTCCTAACCCTATTCTCCTGCCTTCTCTCCATAACCTCTGACACCTGAACCTATTCTGCAGAATCAGAGTGAACATTAACAGTCGAAGAGCAGAGAACTCAGATGGTTAATTGGAAAGGAAGGATGAAAGGAGTTTGGTTAACTTTCGATCAAGGTCTGGTAAAAAGGTAAGTTGGAAAAAAAAATTAGCACATTAATCACAATAGTCTTTTTTCTAAGAGTTCTCGGACAATTTATTTGTTGCTTTGCTGGTACATATGACAATTAAACACACAGGAGGTTAAGGGGTGATTTTATAGAGGTGTTTAAAATCATGAGGTGAATTGATGGGATGAATACACGGAGTCTTTTGCTCAGAGTGGAGGAATCGAGAACCAGCGGGCATGGGTTCAAGGCAAGGGTTCCCAACCTGGGGTAAATTTCGCCTACCCAGGGAGTAAATATGTTGATTCTGGATTTATTTATACATATTTATTCTCATTGATTGATTGTGTTTGGTTCTGGTATACCGGTATCTGTTCATCATCAGTTGTTCATAAATAAGTGAAATAACATTGGTATGTGCTATTAAAGTTGCCAGCAGGGTGGAAGATTGCAACCTTCACGTGGTCCGCCCTGTTTCGACGAATGCAATCAACCTGGCGTGCACAATCAAATAAGATCAAATAGAACAAGTAGTCCTACAACTTTAGGATGTGCGCGCCATACGCAAGAATAAGAAAGTTGCCGGGGTAAACGGGATGAAAAAGGTTGGGAACCCCTGGTTTAAGGTGAGAGGGGAAAGATTTAAAAGGTACCCGAGTGGCAACTTTCTCACTCAAGGGGTGGTGGTTTCTATCGAACGAGCTGCCAGAGGATGTAGTTGAGGCAGTGACTAAACCAACATTTAAAAGACACTTGGACAGGTACATCCCAAACATCAGCCATGTTTGCCCGATGTTTCTGAGTAATGTATTAAATAAATAAGTTGCTTAAATTGTTGTGAGGTAAATGAAACTTTCACTACTTGTAATTTACTTAACTTTATTTAAGCTTTAAGCCACTTATTTCTTTAATACATTACTCAGAAACGTCTGGCAAACATGGCTGATTCCGCAGGCCTTTCCCGCCCGAAATACTTTGCACATGCACACACTCCGGGAATGTCCTGCGCATGCGCCATACTCTAGAAGAACCCCGCACATGCGCCCACTTCATTCTCCCCTCCTATTTATAAGTTGAGACGGTCAGGAGGTTTAATACATCTTGATGACCGTCGCAGAACTGGAGCTTCCTGAGGTGGGTTGTTAAAATAAACATATTATTCCAATTCATATCAATTACAACACAACATAACTTAATCTCAAAGAACTGCAGATGCTGCAAATTGCCCTTTAGTCTGTAAGGACTAGATGCGAAAATGGGATAACATAAATCTAGTGTGAATGGATGATGGATGGTTGGCATGGACTAGATGGGCCAAAGAGCCTGTTTCCATGTTGCATCTTTCAATTCAATTAATATGTATATTAACAAGAGGTTTAGAAAGTCTGTCTCAGTGTAATAAACATAAGAGTGAAATATTTGGTAATAAATTCCACAATCAGAGATTAGTAAGAAGGTAAAACTCAGGCGAATATCAGGACACGGTTTGGGGAAAGCTTTGAAGATACGAGGTTGGAGGAGATGAGAAGAATTAGAAGGCAGTGGAGGCCAAGTCAATGGATATTTTTAAGGCAGAGATTGAAAGATTCTTGATTAGTACGTGTGTAAGGGGTTATGGGGAGAAGGCAGGAGAATGGGGTTGAGAGGGAAAGAGAGATCGGCCATGATTGAATGACGGAGTAGACTTGATGGGCCGAATGTCCTAATTCTGCTCCAACAACTTACGAGAATGGAGAGAGATACGTGAAATATAATATCAGTAAAGACTGTTTGTATGCTGAATATCTACATAAATGTTGAGACAGACATTTTATGTCCATTGATACCTTTAAACATCGCGGTTTTAGCCTGTGAGATCCCAATGTCGACTGGTGTCCTGGCCCCACACCAATATTCCCCCACATCTCCTTCATCAGTGTTCCTGATCGTGATAGCAAAGTTGTTGAATTTGTTCCCACTGATTGATAATTTGCTGCTGTTGTAGTGATGAGGTGTCGCTATGATGCGGCAACTATTCACAGAGACGACTTTACACAAGATTTCTCATATTCTTCAAATTGCACCTTGTACCGGCAATGTATAGTGGTGGCATTGCCCATTACGCCCTTGACTGTGGTACGGTTTAGTATCCGTGAATCTGCTGTAATGGAAACAAAATGAGGGTATGAGAGATCAGAGATGCTGACTGTTGACTTTAGTCGGGAAGAGCCAAGGATCCACAAACCTTAGTTTAGAGATACAGCCCACCGAGTCTGCACCGACCAGCGATCCCCGCACATTAACACTTTCCTACATACACTAGGGATGAGTTATAATTTTACTCAAAGCCTACAAACCTTGGAGTGTGGGAGGAAACCGGAGCACCCGGGAAAAACCCACGAAGGTCACAGGGACAACGTACAAACTCCGTACAGACGGCACCCGTGGTCAGGATCGAACCCGGGTCTCTGGGGCTGTGAGGCAGCAACTCTTCCGCTGTGCCACGGGGTGGCTCCCTCACTAATGGGATGCTGAAGATGGAGAGTTAACGTGAGGCCATGCGCAAATTGGAGGAACAGCACTTCATATTTTGCTTGGTTCGCTTACAACCCAGCAGTATGAATGTTGAATTCTCCAACTTTAAGTAACTTCTACTAACACTCCACTCCCCTACCCCCTTGCCCCCTTCCACCCTAGTTCTACCAACTATTCCCCAGCTCCATTCTTTCAGTCTGAGGAATTGCCCCGACCCGGAGCGGCTGGGCTTGTACACTCTGAAGTTTAGAAGGATGAGAGGGGATCTTATTGAAACATATAAGATTATTACGGGTTTGGACACGCTAGAGGCAGGAAACATGTTCCTGACGTTGGGGGAATCCAGAACCAGCGGTCACAGTTTATGAATAAGGGGTAAGCCATTTAGAACGGAGATGAGGAAACACTTTTTCACACAGAGAGTTGTGAGTGTGGAATTTTCTGCCTCAGAGGGCGGTGGAGGTCGGTTTTCTGGATACTTTCAAGAAACAGCTAGGTAGGGCTCCTAAAGATAGCAGAGTCAGGGGATATGGGGAGAAGGCAAGAATGGGGTACTGATTGGGGATGATCAGCCATGATCACATTGAATGGCGGTGCTGGCTTGAAGGGCCGAATGGCCTACCCCTGCACCTATTGTCTATCGTCTATTGACCCAAAATGTCACGTATTCAATTTCTCCCGGGAAGCTGCCTGTCCCGCTGAGTTACTCCAGCATTTTGTGTCTATCTTCGGTGCACACCAGCATCCTTCCAACACACCTTTGTAAGTTAAACGCGCTTAACAATCGGTAGACACAAGGAACTGCAGATGCTGGAATCTGCTGGAAAGCGTAGAAAGTGCTGGAGTAACTCAGCAGGACGGGCAGCACCTCTCCATAACAATCAGCATGCTCATTATGGCACAGCAGTCCAAGTGTATATTATCAGTGAAGCATATTATCAGTCTTAAAATCTTCGGAAAACCTCTTACCTGTGAATACATCCAGCACGACAATATCTGAAACATGGATTCCATTTGTCTGAATAGTTCCACACCAGTATGTTCCTGCATCATTCTTCTGAAGTTGACTTGTTACAAAAACAGACCCATTGAGTCTTCTCATTGATATCCTTCCACTACGGTTCTCATCTTGCTGAGTGTTGACTATTATTTGACACTCTTTTCGAGAATAGGCTTTGCACCAGCTGACAGGTCCTGTTTTCTGAGCGTTTGGACATTCTATAGTCACTGTTTCTCCCTCGCCAGCTCTTATCGCCATCAGGTGAAGCTGTGCTAGGGAACCTGTTGGGTGAAATTTAATGCTGGAGATTTTTACAGAATCACATCAAAATATTCCCATAACCACCCCCCCCCTCCCCCCGCCAGACATAATTTCATGTTCATAAGTTATAGGAGAACATTTAGGCCATTCGGTTCATCGTCTGTCCCGCCATTCAATCATGGCTGATCTATTTCTCCCTCTCAACCCAATTCTCCTGCCTTCTCCCCATAACCCCTGACCCCTTTACGAACCAAGAATCTGTGAATCTCCGCCTTAAAAATACCCAATGACTTGGATTCCACAGCCATCTGTGGCAATGAATTCCACAGATTCCCCATCCTCTAAAGAAATTCATCCACAACACCTTTGTTCAGGTATGTCCTTTGTAACAGGTACAGGTACAGGACAGTAGCGCAGGGGTAGAGATGCTGCCTTACAGCGCCAGAGACCCGCGTACGTGTGCAGTCTGTACGGTATTTGTACGTTCTCCCTCTGACCTGGTTTTCTCCGGGTGCTCCGGTTTCCTCCCATACTCCAAAGACGTGCAGGTTTGTAGGTTAATTGGCTTCGGTAAAAATCGTTCCTAGTGTATAGGATGGAACTAATGTGTGGGGTCAGCTTCGACTCGGTGGGTCGAAGCGCCTGTTTCCACGCTGTATCTCCAAACTAAACTAAAACGTCCTGTTATTTTGAGGCTGTGCACTCTGGTCCTAGACTCTCCCACCAGTGGAAAACATCCTCTCCACATTCACTCTATCTCCAGGCCTTTCACTATTCGTTAAGTTTCAATGTCCCCCTCATCCTAAAATGGGAGGTGGGAGGAAACTGGAGCATCCGGAAGAAACCCATATGTGACGGGGAGAAACTCCACAAAGACAGCATCCGAGGAAGGATCGTACTGTAAAAATCTTCTGTGCTGCATCTTCACTTTAAAAGCATAGAACAGTACAGCACAAGAACAGGCCATTTGGCCCACAATCACCATGCTGAACATGATGCTATGACCAACCCCTATCTGCCTGCTCATCATCCATATCTTCCCATTCCCTGCATATCCATCTGCCCCTACCAAGGACTCTTAAAAACTGATTGACATAGTGGGGCATTCTCCCCATCCCCCTCCCCCCACCGCAGTCAGTCTGAAGAAGGGTCCCGGCCCAAAATATCACCTATCCATGTTCTCTAGAGATGCTGCCTGACCCGCTGAGTTACTCCAGCACTTTGTATCTTTTTTCTCTTACATGCATGTGCCAGTCCGAAAGTCTCTTAAATCCTCTGTTAAATCCCAGACTCTTGTCACAGTTCGTTTTAACTCTTGCTAAAATGTAAAGTTAATTGGTTCCTTTCTAGGCTCCTGGTCCTTTGGCTGAACAGCAGCGTATCATCACTTATTTAAATAACAAGAGCTAATCTTCACGTTAACATATAACTGCGCTATGGTTCCATGACCATGTTGATGGGGCAGAATTAGGCTGTTCGGGCCATCATGTCTACTCTGCCATTCAATCATGGCTGATCTATCTCTCCCTCCTAATCCCATTCTCCTGCCTTCTCCCAATAAATGCTGGAACCCGTATTAATCCGGAATCTGTCCATCTTAGCTTTCAGAAACAGCAGAAAGTAAAACATCGTGGTTCCAGAGAGAGAGAGGTCCTTGTTTGCCAATGAAGCGGTCTCATTCACTTTGGGGGATTAACTGTGGTTGGCAGAGGTTTGGACAGAAGACAAGCTGAACTGAAGCAGGTTTCCAGTGAGGGTATCCACAACTTGCGTGGTCATATCCCAATCCTGCCATCCTTAAAGATCAGTGTTGGGAGATGCACTTTTAAAATTAATACTTTGTAATCCAATGTAGAATAAGGAACATTGACAAACAACCTGTTTTCACAACTTGCTGAACTTACAGCGCCAGAGACGTGGGTTCAATTGTGACTATGGGTGCTGTCTGTACGGGGTTTGTTCGTTCTCCCCATGACCGTGTGATTTTCTCCGGGTTGTTCCGGTTTCCTCGCACTATCCAAAGACGTGTGGATTTTGTAGGTTATCTGGCTTCGCTAAGTTGTAGATTGTCCCTAGTGTGTCGGATAGTCCTAGCGTTACGGGGTTGTCTCCAGAGAAGCTGTCTGACCCGCTGAGTTACTCCGGCTTTTTTGTGTCTACCTTCGGTTTAAAACCGGCATCTGCAGTTTCTTTCCTAAACAGTTGAAATGATTCCTTCATGGCTGGGAAGAGTGCTGATAAGATTTATCAGGATTTTTACCAGGACTCGAAGTTCTGAGCTACAAGGAGGATGTGTCTCACCCTGGCCACTCCCTCTTCTCCCCTCTCTCATCAGGCAAGAGGTACAGAAGTTTGAAAACGCACACCTGCGGATTCACGGAGTTTCTTCCTTCCTTCATGTTATCAATGAAACGGAACCTTCTTATTACTAACTAGAGAGTGATCCTGACATACCCATCTACCTCATTGGAGACCATTGCACCATCTTTAATTGGACTTTACTGGACTAACTTGCACTAAACTTACGGTATTTCCCTTTATCCTGTATCTGTACACTGTGGGTGGCTTGATTGTAATCACGTATTGTCCTTTAGCTGACTGGATGGCATGCCAGAAAAAAGTGTTTCATTGTGCCTTGGTCCATGTGATAAACTAAATGATAAACTAAACTAAATTTGGATAATCTAGGACTTTATATTCCTTGGAGCACAGGAGGCTGAGGGGTGATCTTATAGAGGTGTATACAATCATGAGGAGGAATTGATAGGGTGAGTTCAGAGTCTTTTACCCAGAGTAAAAGGGGAATCAAAATCCAGACAAGTTTAAATTGAGGGGGGAGGGATTTAATAGGAACCTAGGGGCAAGCTTTTTCACTCATGTGGATGTGAATGTGGTGGGTATATGGAACGAGCTGCCAAAGGAGGTAGCTAAGCGAGCTACAATAACAAGACAATTGGGACAGGTACATGGATAGGAATGGTTGCTGTGGTTTACATGCTGCAAGTCCTCTCCTATCTCAATGTAGACAGACTTGGAATATCTTAAGGTATCATAATATCTTGGGGTGCAGTGGTAGAGTTGCTGCCTTACAGCACCAGACACCCGGGTTCGATCCTAACTACGGGGTGCTTGGTCTATATGGAGTTTTGTACGTCCTCCCCGTAACCTGCGTGGGTTTTCTTCAGGATCTCCAGTTTCCTCCCACACTCCAAAGACGTGCAGGTTTGTAGGCTAATGGACTTGGTGTAATTGCAAATTGTCCCTGATGTGTAGGATGGTGTTAGTGTGCAGGAATCGCTGGTCGCCGCAGACCTGGTGGGCCGAAGGGGTTGGTTCAATAGACAATAGACAATAGACAATAGGTACAGGAGTAGGCCATTCGGCCCTTTGAGCCAGCACCGCCGTTCAATGGCTGATCATCCCCAATCAGTACCCCGTTCCTGCCTTCTCCCCATATCCCCTGACTCCGCCATCGTTAAGATCCCTATCTCGCTCTCTCTTGAAAGTATCCAGAGAACCGGCCCTCCCACCGTCACTGTTCCTCTAAACTAAAACCAAACTTAGAAAAGCCAGTGTCAGCTGAGTGGCCTTTCAGTAATAAGGAGAGTACTGTGCCTTGAATTTCAATGGGCAGTTCTGGTTTTGGTTTTGCAGTTTTGAGCAATTTGTTATTGGTATGAGTAAAAATGGTGATTGTGCAATGAATGCAATCATTTACTGCATGTCAGCGGTGCTGGGAAAGTGTCAAGCATAGTGTGACCAGGAACGTGAGCTCCAATCGCAGAACTTTACATTGCGAAGATTGTAAGCATGATTGACTCAGGGTAAGAGAGTCAAAGGTTATGGGGAACCACTCGCGAATGTGAAAACGAGGAATTATAGACCAGTTAGTCTTACATTGGTAGTGGGGTAGATGCTGGAATTGATTATTAAGGATGTTATAGCAGCGCATTTGGAACGCAGTGACAGGATCGGTCAAAGTCAGCATGGATTTATGAAGGGGAAATCATGCTTGACTAATCTTTTGGAATTTTTTGAGGATGTAACAGGTAGAATGGATAAGGAGGAGCCAGTGGATGATGAGTATCTGGACTTTCAAAAAGCCTTTGACAAGGTCCCACACAAGAGATTAGCGTGCAAAATTAGAGCACATAGTATTGGGCGTAGGGCATTGACATGGATAGAGAACTGGCTGGCAGACAGGAAGCAAAGGGTAGGAATTAACGGGTCTTTTTCAGAATGGCAGGCAGTGACTAGTGGGGTGCCACAAGGCTCGGTGCTGAGACCCCAGTTATTTACAATATATATTATCAATTTAGATGAGGGAATTAAATGTAAACATTACTAAGTTTGCGGATGACACAAAGCTGGGTGGCAGTGTGAGCTGCAAGGAGGATGCTAAGAGGCTGCAGGGTGACTTGGATCGGTTTAGTGAGTGGGCAGAGGCATGGCAGATGGAGTATAATGTGGATAAATGTGAGGTTATCCACTTTGGTGGCAAGAACAGGAAGGCAGATTATTATCTGAATGGTGTCAGATTAGGAGAAGGGGAGGAGCAACAAGACCCTGGGTGTGCTTGTACATCAGTCACTGAAAGTTAAGCATGCAGGTACAGCAGGCAGTGAAGGAAAGCCAATCATTGGCCATCATTGCAAGAGGATTTGGGTTTTGGAGCCAAGGAAGTTCTACTGCAGTTTGTACAGGGCCCTGGTGAGACCACACCTGGAGTATTGTGTCCAGTTTCGGTCTTCCTAATTTGAAAAAGTACATTATTGCTATTGAGTGAGTGCAGTGTGATGTTCACCAGGTTAATCCCAGGATGACAGGGACTGACATATGATGAAAGAAATGGTTCAACTGGGCTTGTATTTGCTGGAAAATTAGAAGGATGAGTGGGGATCTTATTAGAAAACATTAAACATTCTTGGAGGATTGGACAGGTTAGATGCAGGAAAAATGTTTCTCGATGTTTGGGGAGTCCAGAAACCAGGGGTTATTGTTTAAAAATAAGGAGTATGGGCATTTTAGACTGAGATGAGGAAAAATCTTTTCACCCAGAGAGTTATGAATCTGTGGAATTCTCTGCCACCAAAGGCAGTGGAGGCCAATTCACTGCATTGTATTCAAGAGAGAGTTAGATTTAGCTCACTTAGGGTTAAGGGAATCAGGTGATATGGGAAATAGCTGGAACGGGATACTGATATCACTGAACCTTAATTGGTGCATGTGGACAGTAAATGTGAACTTGAATTTGATTTTTGGATGATCAGCCATGATCATATTGAATGGCGGTGCTGGCTCAAAGGGCCGAATGGCCTACTCCTGCACCTATTTTCTATGTTTGATGTTTTCTATGTACTGTTCAGTACAAGTATCACTATACATAAAGCACTTAGGACATATCTTAGATAAGCATCTCAGATACAGTACAAGTGTATAGCACTGGTGCATTGAGACAGTGTGCAGAGTTTAGCTCCCATACCTGCAGGAAAACCACAGTGAGGGCATTTTGTGACAGTGCTGCACTGATAGTGAAGCATTTTAAAAAAATTTTTGAAAACTTGAAAAACTGTTAAAATTACAACTAAATGTGTCCTGTTCTCCTCTGCTAGACGAACAAGAGCAATGAGAATTGCCAGCAGAAATGTGGTGTGTTGTTTAAATATTTAAAGTTGTTTGGATGGTCAGTAATCAATAATTGCATTCAATCAACCCCCCACCCCTCCTCACCTGTATCCACCCATCACTCAACCACATTTTGTGCCCCCCCCACTCCCACGCCTCTTCCCAGTTTAATAATCAGAGGCTTTTTCACGAGGGTCAGCACGGTGACGCAGCGGTAGAGTTGCTGCTTGGAGGACATTGCTATTGAAACAACTTCTCTTTTCCACATGAGTAGTGAAGCTCGATTGTAGACCGATGGTCCTTATGATGCAGCTGACTTTGCTTCAAGCTGTTGATTTTTCCCATTTCTCATCTAATAATGTAATGCTTTAGTTTGTGTTTTAGTTTAGAAATACAGTGGTGGAAAACGGGTCCTTCGGCCCGCTGAGTCCACATCGACCAGCGATCGCCCACGGCACTAGTTCTATCCTACACACTACGGGCAATTTACAGAAGCCAATTAACCTGCACATCTTTGGAATGGGAGGAAGGCCAGAGAAAGCCCACGCGATCACAGGGAAAACGTACAAACTCCACACGGACAGAACCCGTGGTCAGGATCGTAGCTGGGTCTTCTGCGCCTGCAGCATGAGGGCAGCAAAATCTACCGCTGTGGCACTTTGCTTTAGACTTTAGAGAGATAGAGGCCCTTTCGGCCCACTGAGGCTTTTAGATAGTATGGTATGGTACGGTTATTTGTCATGTAACGAGGTACAGTGAAATTCATTTTTGTTACATTTCAGTACAAGTATAAGATAGGCACATGGACATGCAGGGGGTGGAGGGATAGTGGACTATGTGCAGGCAGATGAGATCAGTTTAACTTTGGCCTCATGTTTTTTGGCCCATGGACAATGTGGGCCGAAGGGCCTGTTCCTGTGCTGTTCTGTGTTCTACGTCCATCCGCAAAACCACCTTCGACAAAGTCAGTAGGATCTTGGGCTCACCAGGTATTCAGAAGACAAGTGTACTTTATTGTATGCTTACAACATCTCCCATGTCATCTGTAGATGTTTCACTACAAAACATTTGAACATATTTACACAATCTCTCACTTGCGATTCCTGTTCTTCATACACATATTTGCAAGCCACTGCGCTTCGCGTAAACATTCACAAAATACAGGGAAATTAAAGCAATGGAAATTAAAGCAATTAAAGCAGTGGAAAGCACGTGGTCCTGTTTCCGCACTGTCTGACTCTGTGACTTAGTAACAGAACTGTTTTTCTTGGTAAACTGGATGGTGGAAGGTCAACCAGTGAGTTTTAACAACAAGCCGACAGTTTTGTGTCCAACAGTACATATACATATTTATTTTTTAATCACAAATTAATAGCAGTTCAAATTCCACAGCTGTTCTAATTGAGGCAAAAGAAAAATGGTGGAAAATCTCAACATGTTCGGCGGGCATTTGTGGAAGCGGAACGGAGTGATGAAATCCCTGGAATAACCTGCTACTGACGGTAGGGATTATTGAGGCTGGATAATTAGGGGTATTTAAAGAAGGAGTTTGAAGGGGCAGGGAGTCGAGGGCATTGAGGAAACTGAGGGACACAGGAGAGGAGATGAGGTTGGAGGCAGATCAGCCATTATTGTGTTGAATGGTGGATATTGGCTTGAAGGGCTGAATGGCTATTTCTGCTCTTATTTTCCCTACGTTGAATACTAACTCAACAAGAGACATACAGCACGGACCAGGCCATTTGGCCCAATTTGTCCTTGCCAACCATCTCTTGATATTGGGGGTCCCTACCACTTACCCGCATTTGGCCCATATCCCTCTAAACCTTTCCTATCCATGTAATCTATCCAAATGTCTTTTTAAATGTTGTTAATATTCCTGCCTCAAACTACCTCCTCTAGCAGCTTGTTCTTACACCCACCACTCTGAATGAAAAGGTTGAACCTCGGGTTCCTACTAAAAATCTTTACCCTCCACCTTAAGGTCACGAAACTATCATGTATCTCTGTTTTTCTATCTCCATCAGGTGCTGCATGACCTGCTGAGTGTTTTTTTCATTTTCATTTTCGGCACGGATATTGTGGGCCGAAGGCCTGTTGTACTTATCTATGTTCTATCTTTTATCAGATTCCCCAAATCTGCAGTTATCTGATGACCATGCACTGTTCTTGGTGAGATCTGAACGCAAATGTCTGGATTTGTGGGTAAGCAAAGACAATTTTACCAGACTGTCCGTTTCAATGCATTCTTGGTGTTCTTCCGGTAGAATTAAATTATTATCTGTGGAAGAATTGTGGCGTAAACAAAACTTTGCGGCCCTTGGCTCTTGGCTTGTCCCTTGTGTGTTCAGATCCTGGAAGGTTCATGTAAGTTATTCTCCTTGCTAAGCTTGAGGGAAACGCGTTGTCACGGTGGTATAAATGACAGGGGTTGCCTATTGGAGTCAAGTGAGAAAACATAATTACTTTAAAGATAGTGTCAGAAGGTAGACAAAAATGCTGGAAGAAAAAAACTCAGCGTGTGAGGCAGCATCATGGAGGCGGAAGGTTTAGGTGACGGTTGTCGGGTCGAGGGACCCTTTCAGTGAGTACTGGGGAAGTGGGCGGGGGGTTACAGAGATAAATTGTTAGGGTTTTACGACCCGGAAACGTCAACTTTTCCTTCGCTCCATTAGTGCTGCCTCACCGCTGTGTTTTTCTCCAGTCATTTTTGTATAACTTCGATTTTTTCCAGCATGCATGATGTTCTCTTCTTAAAGATAGTGTCAGGAGTGTGTTATTGTCATACTTGTCTCAAGTTGTGTTGTGGAGGAGGAGGAGAGGGACACAATACACACACAACACACACGTAAAAGTGGCAAAAATGAATAAAAAACCTATACCCCCAAGGGATAATTAGTTGGACCATATTTGGGGGTGATTGTGTTTAATAGCCTCATGGCTGTAGGGGATGATAGCTGTTCCTGAAACCTGGGGACGTTCCAGTTTTGTGGATGACGATGGCAGTGGTTGAAAGGAGGGAGCGCGGCCAGGGTTTGCTAGGGGGTCTCGATGGCTGCTGTCTGCCTTTTTTTGAGAAACAGGCATACAAAAATTCAGAGGTTAACACTCTGGGAGAAAAAGGAATAGTTGGGCATTTTGGGTCGAGAACCTTACGTTCAGACCTAAACATATATTAACTTAGTTTAGTTTTAGAGATGCTGATTGGAAACAGGCCCCTTGGCCACCAAGTCACGTGACCATCAGTCCCAACCCATTCACCAGTTGTTTCCATGTTATCCGCTTTCGCATCCTACCACACTGGGGGGCAATTTACAGACAGCAATTAATCTTCAAACTGACCGTCATTGGAATTGTGGGAGCAAAACCGGATCACCCGGGAGCAAACCGGC